>SNQJ01S0222879.1:0-14912 GCA_010110895.2 Picea sitchensis
CCATAACAACCATTAGATTGTTGTGTTTATATATTCATCCATAATAAAATACTCCATGATTCTTTCCATTTCACGAGTACTTGGAATGCATGCAATGTATTTGATGAAAGTTTATAAGTAGTATGTATGAAAATAGTTTGTAAAAATGTGTTAATCAGTTTATGACTCAAGAAATATATGTAATGCTAATTATTTCACCGTAAAGCATTAATATCCTAGCCTAGCCTAGTTGGGGATATTACAGTGGTATCAGACCTGGAGATCTTGCCAGCCTGAGGGGAAACAACAATACCAAGGCGAGTTAAGTAGTGGCTCCATTATTTGTGAAAACGGGGTCGAGTTAGTTTGGAGTCAATTTCAAGTTGTGGGACTGAGAGAACTACTGAAGATTGAGTTAATTAGCAGAGGGACTGAACTATATTCTTGGGGGTGAATTTATCTCTTGAAAAAGGTGAACTTCATCTATGGAGCCAAGTTGGACAGTGAGGGGTTGAATTTTCCAAAGGGGTCGATTTATCTCTATTCCGGGGAGCGATTCCTTGTGTGAGGTTCAAATTCCCTCATTTGGAGAGTACATCTTCGTTATCTGGTTGAGTCTTGTTTGTGTGGTGGTCATCCTTTAGTTATGGGCAAGTTGTTTTGCAACATGGATCAAAATTGGTGTGCTGGACAAGTTTTCTTAGAACATGGGAGAGTTCCCTCTCTTATGGGCTGTATTCTCCTTGCTGGGCAATGTCCCTTGTAATATCCCTATTTCCCCCAGCTTGTAAATATAACTATAACCTGCTAAGAGACTATGGGCAAACTGAATATGTGTGGATATTGGAATTGATGAACCTTTTTGTAATAAAAGGTAATGTATGTATTTCTGTTACTAAATAAAATGGAAAGTGTTTCATAACTGATAAAGGGGTTTACCAAGGTAGATCATGATGCATGAGAGAGACGGTGAGGGGAACCAACAATGCTTGAGATGATCCCCACCAGACCAATACTTTGCTGGATTTAAATTATTCGGACCAAGAAAAGTCATCTGACCCAGAAAAATAAATTACCAGTCAGGCTGGTAGTTGGGAAGTCCCCCTCAATAGTCAATGAGGAGATGGGTAGAGTACCCATTTGAAAAATCCCTGACCTGACCTACGAAATTGGGATTTGGACCCACGAAATCTTGCCGAGGAAGGAAAGAAAATAAGAAAATTTGTGGGCAGAAAAGGAGGATGCAAGGGAATGGGTCGGGTGACCATTTTCAAGAGAGAGGAAGCATGTGCAACTCTATGGTTCTGAAGAGAACCGAAAAACAAGCTTTCTTTGGGGGTAAGAAGTTGCTGGCAGGGTTTTCGGTCCAAGCTGATAAATGGGGTTACAGAGAAGACGAGTGTCTAAGGAAACACTCGTTGCAGGCCCCCTTGCTTGGTGGAGAGAAAACCAATTCGTCAAGCTCTCGAGGGAGGAAGAGAGTGGCCTCCGTCTGCCACTATTGCTAAAAAAGGAGGAAGAGTCTCTCTCAGAGCATCATGATCTAGCTAGGGGCCGGCCAACGGTAAATCCGCCAAGGATTTGTTGTGCCTACGGTTGGGTGGAAAAGGGAAACCCTCTCAGCAGTTGCTTCACTATCTGGTTTCTTGATAAGTATTCTTATACCATGTGTGCTAGAATTGAAATAAGTGCTAGATGTCTATTTCTATGACTAAAATTTGCATCGTATGATTAATATTAGAAATGATTATTGTTCTTTTGTGAACCCTTGCATTTGAATGGTTTCTGTCTGCCTCTACTTAGAAGTAGGAGAACTATTGGACATGGGTCTTCCTATGAATTTAGGAATAATTTTATGGTTTCTATGCTGGTTGGAAAATCCTTAAGGGAATTTTCCCAAGGATTGATTTTGTAATGTAAGAGTCGGGGAAGAATTTGCTGGAAAACTTCACCGTTATCGACCCCTCAAATTTACCTTCGCCCATTACTAAATTCGAGTTCCGTGGAGAGAGGGAGCCTCCTTCAAACCATTTTTCTGTGTGACCGAGGGTTCATAATCATGACCCTAACCAATTCACAACTAAGAGTTGAGCTTGCAACCCCATAACTTGTCAGGGAATCCATATGACCAGGACCATGGAGCCCTTTGCTAGGCCTGAATGGAGCTAAGCTATCTTGGCTTTGAAACTCCAGGATTCCAGAGCTCCAGGATTTTATGACTTTACAAATTTCAAAACCAACTGAAGGAAACATGCTGGGACGGTTACCAGTGAGGTTGATCGACATCTGGCAGTTTCCTTAACTGTAACCATGGGATCTGTCCCATCATTAAACCCTGATCCACTTGCTCATCACAAAGTAACATGAACCGTATATCCGAGGATGTTCAAGATCTTCCCTGACCGTTGGATCTATGTCGTGATCAATTCGAAGTTGACCACTTTGGGAGAAAAGGAGTATTAAACAGGCAGAACCCCCAAACAACAAAGTCGCAAAGTGACTAGGATCGTAGATCTGAGGATACTTTAGGATCTCTCATGAATGTTGGATCTAGACTTTGGTCAGTTCGACGCTGATCACTCTGGGAGTAAAAAGGAGATTACGCAGCCAAACCCACGAACACCGCATACGCGAAGCAACAGAGGCCATAGATCTATGGATCTACATGGACTTATCTCGACCATGGGATAAAAGGATTATTGGGAGGTTATCGGTGGGAGTTAGAACTTCGGAGCTTTAGGTGATTTCGTAGGTAGGAGAGGCTAGAGGCTCTCAGAGGCTATCCACTAGGAGTGATGTGGCACACTGACGTCACCTAGGATGACATGGACCCATGTTCGACATGCCATGTGTCACCTTGATTCATGCTACTCTTATATGCCAATTGGAATGTGACACATGCCACTCATTGATGGGGCCACATGTCTTCTCTGCAACTTGTCACGTGTTAACCCCGGGCACATGCTCGCATGACCTAATAACTAGTGGAATACTCGGGGCACTGAGAGTTCAGGACTTTGAGGAAATTGGGATGCTGGGACACTGGGGTTACTTGACCGAAGGCCCGAACCCACCTGTCCCTGCCTCTGCATTTAACATGCCGCCACGTGTAAGTGTGGACCCTTCATGAGTCCAGGGATTCATAAGTCCAGAGGTTTTGAGTGGTATATTGGATAAGTTGAAATGGGTCGAAGGTCGAGATTTACCTTCCTGTACCTGCAGGATGTCAGAACAATTTAAATGTAATTAATTAAAGGAGAGGGACCCTCTCCAGAACTCTGAGATTTGAGAGATTTGGGTTCATAAGCACATGATGAGGAATTTTTCCGAAGTCTGAAGACTTAGGCGTTAACTAATATTAATGAATCTAAGTTCCCTTGGAGATTTAGTAAGGAGTGGGATTTCACTGTGTTAATGGTTAATTAACCTAGTAGGCATATAAGAGATAAACAAATGTCAACTCTTGGTTGGAAGAGTCTTTGTATACTATAATGATGTGTAGGGATGGGTGACAGGGAGCCACGTGCGTGCAAGTGGCTGTGAGAGACTCTAGTTAATGAAGGCTTAAAGAACTTTGAAGGACTATGACTTGCAATCCATAACACATATCTGGACAAATTTATAGTCATTGGAAAACCCTCGCCAAATCGAAGACAATGGGACCCTATTTACAGGGATTCAAGGTGATTGAACAAAGTGAAATTTTGATGCCCCATCCCTTAAAAAGGTACTTAGGGGTCAGGTGTGTGATAGAGTGGTATCAGAGCATGCAACAACACTTGGCCTGCTTGGGATCGTGAACGAGTCACATAAAAAAAATATTATTAGAAAGGAATGAAACTATGTGTTGCTAGTGTTCCAAATAAAGAAGCTGACTTCACCTTACAAATTGTATGCGATGTCTATAAACTAGTAGATAATTAACTAACATAAAATGTTTCATCATCACTCAAGCAATCGCTAGACAACAGGAAAAATACAACGTAAAGGATGGTGACACACCATGAGTTGGGGGAAATCTCCCACAATAGAGAAGAAGAATCTGATGAGAGGAGGGCGATGGAAAACCCTCTAGATTTGGCTAAAAACGTAAGAATCCTCATGGCGGAATTATAGAGTTGTAAGGATGACAATGAAAGGATGATAAAAGAACATGAGAAACAAATTGAAATTAATGCAGTCCTACTGCAAAGCCTATCAAATATACAAAAGCAACTGCAACATGGACCAACAAACAGTCATGTGGACAAACATCATACTAAGAAAACTCAAATTCCACCTGAGATACAAAAGCATGGTCTTGAAAGTGGCCACACAAGGAGGAACACCTCAAAGAAGGCCCAACATGGAGCCAATAGACATTCAACGGGAGAATCCTCTAGTGAGGAAAGTGACAACTCCAAGGAATTTTCTAGTAGCAAGACTAGTTCACATTCATATAAGAGAAGAAAGAAGCGGAAACATTCCAAGAGCCATGAACCTGAGGAGTTTAAGAAAGCAAAACCACCCACTTTCAATGGAGAAATTAAAAAGGGAGAAGAAGCATAAGTTTGGATACTTGGCTTGAAGAAGTACTTCAGAGTCCATGACTACTCTAAAAGCTTAAAGGCCCTAATAACCATTTTCAACTTGAATGGAAAGGCCTCCATTTGGTGGGAGGACCTTAGGAATGTGAGAGGAATCCATGAGAAGGAATTGTCATGGAAAAAATTTGAGAAATACTTCAAGAAGAAGTATCTGTTGGAGAAAAAATTTGATTGGAAGACCAAGGAGTTTTATGAACTCAAGCTAGGACAACTCACCATATATGAATATATCAACAAATTTCTTGAGATGATGAGGTATGTGCCCTACATAAAGGATGAAAAGGTAAAGATGCAACGATTTATTAGTGGGTTGCCTTAGTACTTCCGGGACAAAATTGAATTTATCGAGCCAAAGACCTTAGAAGGCACTATCCAGAAGGCAAGGTACTTCTATGAGCAATTCAATAATAAGGCAGAACCTTATCAGGATTGGAAGAAGAAAAGTAATTTGGGATTCAAGAAGAAGGGGATTAAATCCTCATATTTAAGAATCATGGGAAAAGTTCTAAGATGAGCCTTCCTACTAAAAGTGTATATCAATAAAATTTCCCATCTCATAGTGGTAATAAACCCTTTGGAGCAACCCCAGGTAAGACTGATAATACCAAGAGAGAACCCTTGAAATGTTGGGGTTGTGGAGAAGAACATCTGCTGAGGGACTGCCCACATAGGAAACAAAAAAATAGGAGGGTCTATAACATCCAGGAGGCTACCACAGTCAATGATGTGGCTAGGAGCATGCCACAGATTTATGCATCCTTGGATAATAGACAAAATAACCACCAAGATTCAGTGGTGGAGATGGAAGGTATGATTGCCAACCATCTAGTTTCCATTTTAATTGACCCTAGTTTTAATCTGAGTTAAGTTACTCCTCAAACTATTGATAAATGTAGATTGCAACAAGTAAAACATGCTAAATCATCGGTGGTACAACTAGCCACTAGAACCAAAAGTAAGGTAACAATGGTCATACCAACATGCCAGTTCATTATGAATGGATTACCCACCCAAGCAACCCTAAACATGCTCCCTTTAGAATCTTATGACCTATTGATTGGCATGGACTGGTTGGCTACCCATAAAACCAAGTTGGACTATTACAACAAAACTTTGGAGTGTGAAGATGAAGAAGGGAGAAAAATAACCCTACAAGGAATTCAAAATCTTGTCTTAGTGAGAAAAATATCAGCCTTTCAAGTGAAGAAGTATTGCCGAAAAGGATGTCCCTTGTATGAAATACAAGTGTTGAACTCTATTGAGAACAACAAACCAAGCCTAAAGGACCATCCCATAATAAGAGAGTATAAATATTTGTTTCCAGAAGAGGTATCAGGCCTACCTCCAATAAGAGATATTGATTTTTCAATAGAACTTGTACCCGGAGCGGTGCCAATGTTTATAGCACCATATAGAATGCGTACACCAGAGCTAGTTGAGATCAAACTACAACTAAAGGAGATGTTAGAAAAATGTTACATTCGGCCTAGTGTGTCTCCTTGGGGAGCACCAACTTTGTTTGTAAAGAAGAATGATGGAACACTCAGGTTGTGCATAAACTATATACAACTCAATAAGATGACCATTAAGAATAAGTATCCTTTGCCAATAATCGATGACTTGTTTGACCAATTAAGGGGTGCTACGATTTTCTCCAAGATTGAATTGAGGTCTGGATACCATCAAGTTCGAATTAAGGATGAAGACATCCACAAAATATCCTCTAGGACAAAATATGGGCACTATGAATTTGTGGTGGTGCCATTTGGGCTTACCAATGCACCAACCACTTGTATGTGCTTAATGAATAATGCATTCAGTAAGTTCTTGGATAGATTTGTGTTGGTTTTCATTGCTGATATCCTAATCTATTCTAAGAATAGGGAAGATCATGAATAACATCTCAAGATAGTGCTTCTAGTGCTAACAAAACATCAACTCTATGCTAAGTTTAGTAAGTGTGACTTTTTCCAAAAACAAGTCCATTACTTAGGCCATGTTATTCCTGACGAAGGAGTGGAAGTTGATCCTAACAAGATCAAATCCATTATGGATTGGCCTACCCAAAAATATGTATCTGATATCAGATCCTTTATGGGCCTAGCACGATACTATAGAAGGTTCATAAAGGGATTTTCCAAGATTGGTTTCCCAATCACCTCCCTTCAGAAAATGGGAGTTAAATTCATTTGGACATCAAAATGTGAAGAGAGATTCCAAGAGATGAAATAAATTCTAACCAATGCACCTATGCTGAATATTGCAGACCGAAACAAGGACTTCCTTGTGTGTGCATATGCCTACAAGGAAGGGCTCAGAGGAGTCCTCATGCAAGAAGGACACATGATTTGCTACAAATCTAGAAAATTGAATGAGCATGAAATAAATTATGTGACCCACGATTTGGAATTGGCTACCATAGTACATGCTTTAAAAATGTGGAGGCATTACCTCCTAGGTAGAAGATTTGTTCTTATGAAAGACCATAGTGGGTTGAGGTATTTGTTTGATCAACTAAAACTCAATGCTAGACAAGCTAGGTGGATGGATCTCCTTAGTGAGTTTGATTTTGAAATCAAACATATTAAAGGAAAATAAAATAGGGTGGCTGATGCCCTTAGTAGAAGTATGAAAGTGATTCACTTGGAAACTGTAAGCACCTGTGAAACTTATGTTAAGGAGAGAGTCAAAAGTGCACAAGAAACAAATGCATTTTTCAAGATGATGAAATCATATCTAGATCAAGAGTCCACAGGGATGAAGTATGAGGGCTATCAAATGTTGAAGGATGGCTTGCTAACCTACAAAGGTAGATTGTATATTCTAAATTTTGATGACTTGAAGAGGTTCATAATGGATGAACTACACAAAAGACCATATACCAGTGATCCTGGTTATCAAAAAATGATTACAGCCACTAGGAAACTATTTTATTGGCTCAGAATGAAAAATGACATAGAAGATTACTTAGCTAAATGTCTAGAATTTCAATAGGATAAAGCAGAGCACCGACATCCAGTAGGGCTGTTGCAGCCCCTACCAATTCCAAAATGGAAATGGGAAACCATCTCCATGGATTTCATCACAGGGTTACCAAAATCAACTAAGCAGAATGACACCATTATAGTAGTTGTGGAAAAACTGAGAAATGATGCTCACTTTATTCCCATCAAGTCAACCTGCAAGGCAATAAATATTGCCAGTATTTTCATGAAAGAGATATTTAGGCTGCATGGCATGCCTAAGGAAATCATATCGGACAGAGACACAAAATTTACTTCAAATTTTTGGAAATCTCTGTTTGTTGGTTTTGAAACTAAATTGCTATTTAGCACAACCTATCACCCTCAAACTGATGGGAAGACAGAGAGGGTAAACCAAGTGTTAGAGGACATGTTAAGGATGCATGTAATGCATCATCACAATAAGTGGGAAGACTACCTACCACTGGTAGAGTTTTCTTATAACAATGGCTATTAAGAGTCACTGAAGATGAGCCCTTTTGAGGGCCTCTATGGTAGACAATGCAATATTCCAATCAACTGGAATAACCCAGTAGATAGAATTACATTCAGGCCATATATGCTAAAGGAAATGGAATGATAAGTAGTTCAAATAAAAAATAATTTGAAAATAACTCAGGATAGACAAAAAATGTACACAGACAGAAAAATGACTCCTAGAGAGTTCAAAGCAGGGGATCATGTGTATCTCCAAGTTAGGCCTAGAAAAAGTTCCTTGAGAATGGGAGCTTGTGCCAAGATCACACCTTGGTATTGTGGACCCTTTGAAATTTTGGATAGAGTGGAACTTGTAGCATATAGACTAGCACTTCCTCCCATAGTGAAGGCACATAATGTTTTCCATGTTTCATTACTGAAGAAATATGTACATGATTCTAAGCATATAATTGATTGTTCTGTGCTTCAGGTGGAACTAGAGGAAGAATTCCTACTAGAGCCACAATGACTAATCGACAAGATGGACTCAGGAACAAAACCATTTCACAGGTCAAGGTGCAGTGGAAACACTTTGGTCCAGATGAAGCTACATGGGAAATGGAGGACGCCATGAAACATGCATACCTATTTTGTTTACTTTTGTACATATATATCTCATTGGCAGGTAGAACATCGAGGATGATGTTCCTTTAAGGGGGAGGGGATTGTGATAACCCTGCTTCCCCCAATTTGTAAATATAACTATAACTTGCTAAGAGACTATGGGCATACTAAATATGTGTGGATATTGGAATTGATGAACTTTTTTGTAATAAAAAGTAATGTATGTATTTCTGTTACTAAATAAAATGGAAAGTGTTGCATAATTGCTGAAGGGGTTTGCCAAGGTATATCATGATGCATGAGAGAGATGGTGAGGGGAACCAACAATGGTTGAGATGAGCCCCACCAGACCACTACTTTAATGGATTTAAATTATTCAGACCCAGAACAATCCTCTCACCCAGAAAAATAAATTACCAGTCATGATGGTAGTTGGGAAGTCCTCCTCAAGAGTCAATGAGGAGATGGGAAGAGTACCCATCTGAAAAATCCCTGACCTGACCTATGAAATTGGTCTTTGCACCCACAAAATATTTTCGAGGAAGGAAAGAAAAAAAGAAAATTCATGGGCAAAAAAGGAGGATGCAAGGGAATGGGTCAGGTGACCATTTTCGAGAGAGAGGAAGCATGTGAAACTCTCTTGTTCTGAAGAGAAATGAAAAAACAAGCTTTCTCTGGGTGTAAGAAGTTGCTGGAAACATTTTTATTCCAAGATGATAAAAGGGGTGGCAAAGAAGATGAGTGACTGAGGAATTACTCATTGGAGGACCCCTTTCTTGGTGGAGAGAAATCCAATTTATCAAGTTCTTGAGAGAGGAGGAGAGTGGCCTCCATCCCTGACTGTTGATGAACAAGAAGGAAGAGTCTCTCTGAGAGCATCATGATCTAGCTATCGGGTGGCCAACGATAAATCCTTCCAGGAGTTTCTATGCCTACGGTTGGGTGGAAAAGGGCACCCCTCTCACTAGTTTCTTCACTATCTAGTTTCTTGATAAGTATTCTTATACCCTATGTGCTAGAATTGAAATGAGTGGTTGGATGTCTGTATCTATGACTAAAATTTGCATCATATGATTAATATTTGAAATGCTTATTATTCTTCTATGAACCCCTGCATTTGAATGGTTTATGTTTTCCTCTGCTTAGTAGCAGGAGAACTATTGGACATGGGCCTTCAAATGAATTTAGGAATAAGTTTACGGTTTTTGTGATGGTTGGAAAATCCTTAAGGGAATTTTCCCAAGGATTGATTTTGTAATGTAAGGGTCGGGGCAGACTTCGCTGGAACGCTTCAACCCTATCAACACCTCGAATTTATCTTCTTTGGTTACTAAATTTGAGCTCCGTGGAGAGAGGGCACCTCCTTCAAACCATTTGTTTATGTGACCGAGGGCTCATACTCACGACCCTAACCAAATCATGACTAAGCGTTGAGTGTGCAACCCCAGAAATTGTGAGGGAATCCATATGACCAGGACCATGGAACCCTTCACTAGGCCCAAATGGAGCTAAGCTATCTTAGTTTCAGAAATCTGGGAGTCTAGAGCTCCAGGATGTTATGAATTTACAACTTTCAAAACCAATCGAAGGTAACTTTCTGGTATGGTTACCTGGGAGGTTGATCGACATCTGGCGGTTTCCTTAACTGTGACTGTGGGATATGTTCCATCATTAAATCCTGACCCACTTACCGTTCACAAAAATAACACGAACTATAGATCCGAGGATGTTCAGGATCTTCCCTGACCATTGGATCTACACCGTGATCAATCCGACGTTGACCACTCCGGAAGAAAAGGAGTGTTAAATGGGCATAACCCTCGAATGGTAAAGTCGCGAAGCGACGAGGACCGTAGATTAGAGGATACTTCGGGATATCTCCTGACCATTGGATCTAGACCGTGGTCAGTCTGATGCTGACCACTTCGGGAGTAAAAAGGAGATTACACAGCCAAACCCCCAAATGTCAAAGTCCCGAAGCAATAGATGCCATAGATATATGGATGTACGTGGACCTATCTCGACCGTGGGATAAAAGGACTATTGAGAGGTTGTCGACAGGAGTTCAGAATTCAGATCTCCAGGTGATTTCATAGGTAGGAGAGGATAGACGCTCCCAGAGGCTATCCATATAGAGCGATGTGGCACATTGACGTCATGTAGGGTGACGTGGACCCATGTCCGACATGCCAATGTCACCTTGATTCATGATTTCTATAGACCTTATATTCCAGTTGGAACGTGACACGTGTCACTCATTGATGGGGCCACGTGTCATCTCTACCCCTTGCCGCGTGTCAACCTCGGGAACATGCTCCCATGGCCTAATAGCTGGTGGAATACCCACGCCACTGAGAGTTCATGACTTCAGGGAACTTGGGACGCTGGGGATACTCGACTGAAGGCTCAGACCCACCTGTCCCTGCCTCTGCATTTAAGGTGCCACTACATGTAAGTGTGGAGCCTTCAGGAGTCTGGGGATTCGAAACTCCGTAGGTTTGGAGTGGTATATTGGATAATTCGAAATGGGCTGAAGGCCCAGATTTACCTTCTCGTACCTGTAGGATTCCAGAACAATTTAAATGTAATTAATTAAAGGAGAGGGACCCTCTCCGAAACTTTGACATTTGGGAGATTTGGGTTCATAAACACATGATGAGGAATTTTGCCGAAGTCTGAAGACTTAGGCATTAACTAATATTAATGAATCTAAGTGGCCTTGGAGATTTAGTAAGGAGTGGGATTTCACTATGTTAATGGTTAATTAACCTAACATGCATATAGGAGCTAGAAAAATGTCAACTCCTAGTTGGAAGAGTCTTTGTATACTATGGTGATGTGTAGGGACAATTTGACAGGGAGCCACGTGGTTGTGAGAGACTCTAGTTAATAAAGGCTTAAAGAACTTTGAAGGGACATAACTTGCAATCCATAACACATATCTAGACAAATTTATAGTCATTGGAAAACCATCGTTGAACCAAAGACAATGGGACCCTATTTACAGGGATTCAAGGTGATTGATTAAAGTGAAATTTTGATGCCCCATCCCTTAAAAAGGTACTTAGGGGTCATGTGCGTGACATCCCTTTATTGTGGGTCGAACCTCTTTCTATTGGGGACAATTTTTGTGGTTGAGCGTATCTAGGAAGAGTTTGAAAGGGTCTAATTTTATTGGGTAATAGGGGCATATTGCTTCATAAAGGGCGATTTCCACTTGAGCTGAGTTCCATTAAGTAGGAAGGGGATGATTCCTTTCTCTATAGGCTGTATCGTTTATGAGGGAGACATCATTTTATTACCAGGACTGAGTCTCTGGGTTACTGACCGAGTTTCTTACTAGGGAGACAATGCTTATGTGCCAGGGCCGAATCCCATTTGTGTTGGTCCGTATTTTTCGAACAAGAGCATGGAATTTGTAATGAGGAGATGTTCCAATCAACCGATGTTGAGGATCCAACATATTCCACTGTGTACGATGCTTATGATGAGGGTATTCCAATCGTGATAACACCTACTATGATAAGGATTCAACACAATATCTCATTTATGATTTCGATGATGATGAGGATGCGACTGTACCTCGACATGATGATGAGATTAAGAAAATACCCTTAACATTACGAGATTTGGAGGAACAACTATTGGTCACAAAGAAGCGAATTTTGCAGGTGTTGACGAGGGTAGATGGTACTCATAAGTTTATTGAATATCTTATGTGGAACACTTAGATGGAGGAGAGACAAAAAGGAGCAATAGATGGTGCTCATAAGTTTATTGAAGATATTATGTGGAACACTTAGATGGAGGAGAGGAAAAAAGGAGGGACAGATGGAATCACTAGTGTTCAATTACATATCATCAAAGAAGCACTAGAGAAAATGAAATCCTATTACTTGTGGATTTTCATGGATATGGACCTTTCTCTTAGGTACACTGAAGAAAAGGAAAGGGAGGTCAAGGAGATTTTTTACCAATTGAGTTTGACACACTCTTCATCATTGAAAACAACAAAGCTACCACCGTCTATGAAAATTGTGACACATGAGGGCATGAGTGGCACTCATGATTTGAGGAAGGATCCTTTTGTGATGATTCCACACGAGGAGCATTATGAGTTGTAGGTGCTTGAGGAGAGGGATGACGTAGAGGGATTTGACCATGCGCCTGTGTTTCAGTGTGGGGATCATGAGCCATTTCTTTTGGAGAGCCCATTAAAGGCTCTAGGATTAGCTACATAGGAGATAGTTGAGCACATCCATTGTGGGTTAGCCAACAAGGAAGTATATGCGTCCATGGATTGGGTGGACATGTATATGATAGACATGAGCATGATCTAAGATGCAGGTAGCAATGGGCATGGGTATTTATTGAAACATGAGAATGATCTAAGATGCAGGTAGCAATGGGCATGGGTATTTATCGACACATGAGATCTTATAGTGGAGTTGTTGGGTGTTCCCTCCAGGGAGACCTATTGATGGAGTCTTCGAGCACACCATTGAGTTGAGGTTTCCCAGGATCGATGAATGGATGGGTGAGACTCAAGGAGAAACATATCCCTTGATGATATATCTTCATCTAGGATATCATCAGATGAGGGCCAGGGAGTGGGATACTCACATATCTTCTTCCATACTTCATCACGATCTCTTGTTCATGCCCTTGGGGTTGACCAATGCACTAGTCACTTTCCAGTCTTGAAACAAGTGTTAGAGGAATCTATTGATATTATTTGATGCCCTCATTATATACAAAAAGACATGGGAGTTTCACCTGAGTCAGTTGGATGAGACAGGTGGCATTGCGGCCATGAAACAGGTCTTTCATTTGGACCATGTGATCTATGCACATAGTGCACAGGTGGAGATCCAAACTCCGTTGGATCGATTCATGAAGATTTTAGCAGGAATTGGGAGTGATGGACTTCCAATTTAGTAGTGGAATCCTGACATTCATCGGAGTGATATCGACAAGGTAGTGATAATGATTGGTCTGCGTCATTCTGGGGATGTTGTGAGGGGAATTGTTGAGCCTTGTTCTATATGGAAAGGTAGATTTTCTCTCACGATACCTAGGATTGAGTCTATCTATGGATTGGTAGGATTCGACGTCACTAATATGCCTTGGAGAGACATGATCCAAGATAATGAGTTCAATCCTTTTAGGGATTTCAGTTTGGGGGTCCAAGAGAGGAGAGCGCAGTCTGAGCATGGTGGTCAGGAAATTATGATTGGAGGGACTGCAATGTTTGACATCTCGACAAATGATACAAATTAGATGGCCAATTTTCACTTTCTGGAGTTTACTCTTGGGATGTTTAGGTTAGGTTGCTTCGAGGAGTGGTCTTCTGAGGAGTTGACCAAGTTTTTACAATTTTTATTTCTTGGCTTATCAGAGGCAGTCAGGTGGATTTTGGTGTTATCACCTAACAGATCAGGGTGATGAGTAGAGGGTGCTTCACATCATATAGGTTAGTTTGGGACCCTGGTGACCTTACTACTTATAGGTTAGTCTGAGAGAGGTCCGAATGGAGGGACTTTATGGATGATGCATTGGAATATTTTCCAAATGATGCTTGTATGTCTGATTTTAGAGTTGGTTTGGTAGAATTCACTAAGATACATTGGCAGGATATGATCCTCGATAATGGGGACGATCCTTTGAGGCATTATATCGTGTGGTTACATGAGAGGATGATGCAGTCTAGGTAGGAGGATCATATTTTATGATCAGAGTGGCACAACATGATGGGTCCTTCCTGGTGATAGCACAGGCCCTTGGGATTTTATGGGTTGATAGTCTGGAAATTGGTACATATGGGAGAGCTAGTTGTTGCTTTTAGGGACCTATTCATATGGAGTAGTGGATTGGTTTAAGAGGTGGGATATTCTATGAGGGGTTGAATGAGTCTTCACAATATCTGATTACCCTACTAATCGGTGGCCTTCAAGAGGCCCCTGGTGTTAGCACATTGCATGATAGTATTATGGGAGGTAGGTGATCCACATATTTCATATTGGCTTGGGAATTGAGGATCATTAGCTTTAGTTTGGTTTAGTTTTTTGTTCCTATGGGTGTGATGGAATTGCTTGAGGACAGTCAATATTTGGGAAGGGAGGATTTGTCATGTCCCCATTTTTGGGTCCCCCTGTCCTGCAATGGAAATGATTTCCATGGCTTGTCAGTGAAGGAAAAGGGACTCAAAAGGGGTTATTTAATTTCACTTAGTTGGGAGATGTTATGTATCTAAAAGTGACATTAAGGAAATCAATTAACTTTA
>SNQJ01S0222881.1:8104-19545 GCA_010110895.2 Picea sitchensis
TTCATCTAGAATTGAAGGATTAAACATGAGTATAGTATGTCTCAAATAACTATGTAAAGCTCCAATGTATTTGAGTAAAGTTTCTTGAGAAGACAAATCTACACCCAAAACCAAAGCTCTTCTCCCAAATTCTTTAGTAAAGCTTTGCAGACTCTGTCCTTTAGCTTGTCTAAAATTTTGCCATTCCATAGTAGCCTTTTGCTTATATTCCAATGGATAAAATTGTTTTTTAATTGCAACAATAAAATCATTCGAAGAAATTAAAATTTTACCATGCTTCTTCATGTCCTCCTGAGTCTTGGATTCCCACCAAATGAATGTTGCACTATCCAATCCTAAAGAAGCAAGCTGAATTTTGGTTTCATCATCTTGAATTTTTTGTATTCTACAATATACCTCAATCTGACGTATCCAATTATCTAACTTCTCAGCATTAACTTCTCCATTGTATGTTGGCAATTCAAATTTTATATCAAGCTTTAAAGAAGGAATTTGCGAAGGAGTTTTACCATGTCCCTTTGGAGAATTCGGAAGAGGTCTTGAATTGGTAGAAGAAGAAGAAGAAGAAGAAGAAGAAGAAGACAGAGGAGAGGGTGGTGGAGAAGCACCATTCCCTCCATTTCCATTTGGAGTTTTGTCACCACTGTCTCCCTTATGCTTTGAAGGGTTGGAGCCTTCACCTAGCAACAATGCATTCCTTTCCATCAAGATCTTCATCATCTCTCTCATTTCCATGACAGCCTTTCAGAGATCTTCATCTTCTGCAGGAACACGTTCATGACTTTCTTCATGAGCCATACTTGTTGAATGCCTCTTTGAAACTTGTNAGAAAACAAAACACTTGCAAATAATCAAGTCTTCAAAAACCAGTGCTCTCATACCAACTTGATCTAAAAAATGAAGAAGACTTGTAAACTTGGAAATATTTGCAAGTAAAGTTTATGTGTTAAAAGGAAATGGATCAACTTTGCAACACATTATTAATAGGATTTATTCATTGAAGATGCATATAAACAGCACCATAATCAATGAACATAAAACACATAACACAGTAAATGATAAAGGAGTTCACCCCTCTCTTGGGTTACATCTCCTAGTCCAGCTTCCAATGGATCATTATTATTAATTGCTCAAAGTGTTCAAAAACATGCTTTGCAATCCTCAAAATAACCAACAGACTGCTCCAATGGCTTCAGAGCGTCCAAAAATCCCTATCTGGGATTTTTCGGCACCTCATTTGGCCAAAAAATGAAAAAGATAGGCTTCCTTGAAGTCTCCTCTTCAAGCTTGTTGTCTCTGCATCTACAAATTGTACCCCTGTTCATGCAACCTAGCACACACGCTATTTAAAGCGTAAAAACCCAGCACTGAATGCAACCACGCCAACGGTGCGAACTATAGGACAGTTATGGGTGCGCCAGCCCCTAACCGCCAAGCTCTCAGGCACATGGGTCCACGATATGACCTCGGGATAGCAAACAAAACTCAACCGTATCAATTCCTGCGCTCTCTGTTATGGTCACATGCGATCATACATACAACCACGGGCTACACATTTTAAAAACCCCACGCGCGCAATAACGGAGGGTATGGTCGTATGTAGTGTGAGTGCGATCGGGGGCTGGGGCTAAGCCCTAGCCCGGACCCCCACGCCACCACAAAGTAATTCAAATTTAAATACATTTCATAACATATAGTTTACAAGTAACACCATGTGGGCTAGTGGTAGCCCACACTCTACCAAAGCGCGGAGCCAAAGGGGAGATCTGGGGTTCGATCCCCCACAGACTCCATACAATTTTAAACAACAGCCAATAAAACAGTGCCATGTGGCAGCCCATGACTGGGCCATGTGGCACCACACCATTAACCAAAAATGATGCCACATGTCACATCACAATTCGACCACATCTGCCAATCAAAAAATGCCACATCATCACATGTCACATCATCGTACGATTGTACGATCTCTGCCACATCATCGTATGGCCCCTGCCACGTCAGCTTGTACGAACTGCATAGTGAGTGTCCTTTTTTGCATGTTTGACGATTCGAACAGATTGTGATATCTCTCGCTCTCGACGTTCGTTTGAGACGAAACGAGTTGCGTTTGGTTAACAACGATGAGGCCTACGCTCTCATTCGATTTGAAGCGATTCCGAGCACTTTGAAGTTTTGAGCAAAATTTGATTCCCTGATCACTCTTGGTTATGGTTTGGACTCTCTGTTCAACTCTTGTTACTCTTGTTTGGTGTGCTATCCTTTGAGAGAGGTGTGCTATCTTGTTTGGCTATATAGCCTAGGGTTTTCTTTCGAAATGATTCTCTGTCAAGGTTAAGGTGCTCGGGGGTGGCTTTGGCCTATGGTTGGGTGATGATAGTGATATTGTCTATGGTTAAACGAGCACATACACCATATTCTAACATGTTATGGGCCCACACCTCATTCATTCAGTCTAACCATTGGAAGGGAGCATAGCCATAAGGATACTAATCTCGTTGAAGAGTTGTCGTTAGGGTTTCTAGCAGGAGGAGTTACCAAAGCACTGTCGCTAGGGTTACTAGCAGGTGCAGTTGCATAAACCTTAATTCTCTTGTTGAGGCACCATAAGTGAAGGGATTGACCTAATTTTTGGATAGACTAGTGCACCCTTGCCTAGCACATCTCCTGGTACACTCAGCAAGCCAAGAAGTCAAGGTTGATTTTTTAGTCAAATCTAGGGTTGACCAAGTCAAGGCAACCATGACTTACTCTATGAAGTCATAAAACAAGTTAGATGGGGCTTCTAAATTCAGAGCATGGAAGACAAGGATTGATCTCATCCTTTCCAAGAATAAAGTGTTGGATAACATGAAAGGAAAGATCGTGGAACCAGAGTTTGAAGAAGGAAAAGACAAGGAACCTCAGAACGTTGTAGTTTTGGAGAAGTTCAAAGACAATGACATCATTGCCATGAGTATCATAGTGGATTCTATAAAAAAACACTTGATACCCTACATCTCCCATCTTGACTCATCCAAGAAGATGTATGATGCCCTAACAAACCTCTTTTCAGTCAGAAACATTGGGCAAGTAATGAGTCGAAAGAATGAGCTCTGTGACATGAAGATGAATGATGATGACAACATAACATCATACTTTGTGAGAATATCTCAGTTAAGATATCAACTACAAGCTATTGAAGAGATCATTTCAGAGAAGGAACTAGTAAACATAGTACTCAATGGTCTTCCCAAGACATGGGATGCATTTTTCGCAATCATGAACACAGGAAGGACTATCCTACATTTGAAGAACTTTGGACTTGTTGTGCACAAGAAGAATCAAGGATCAATGCAAAACTGAAACCCCAAAATAAGTATGATGATCAAGCCTTCATAGCAAGGTAAAAAAAATTTAGGAATAAAAAGAAGGTTGGGTCGAGGAAGAAACCAAATCAAGAGAAAGATATGTCAAGAATACAATTCTTCAATTGTCAAAAGTATGGTCACTACAAGAGTCATTGTCCTGAGTTAAAGAAAAGGAATGAAACACACGAAGCATCAGTTGCCGAAGAAAGGGAACCCTCAAAAAAAGCCAAGCAGGACAAAACAAACTTCTTCTTCTAAGACAAGGTAACAATACTCTTCATAGTTCTTCTATATACCATGTTTTCTGTACATATCTTGCATATCTATTTCCTAGAAGATAATATGTTCCAAGATAAACTATACCTATGGAAGAACAACAAGATAAGGATTTCTCACTATGACTACAAGTCAGACAATAGACATGAAAGGATGAAGTACATCAACAACCCTGGGTAACAATTCATGTGGAAGTTATTACATAAGTAATAGTTGCAAGATAAGCCGAAATCAGAATCAATCTTGAGGAAACCTAGAAGAAGTAAATACATAAAGAAGTCAACAATCAAGAAGAAATTGGAGAAATACTTATGACACTTTGCAGAAGGCAATAAGGATGCAGACAAAAGAGTGGACTTTGTTAGATGGAGGGAGCCGATTATATATTTCCAAAAGAAGATAATGCATTCATACATGAAGCAAGGATTAGGAGGGAGATAATCCTATGATCCATTGAATATGATGAAGTATCTATCCATGGAAGCAACCATGAAAAAGCAGCACATGTTCAATGTGAACTTAGAATAAGTCTTCTTCGAAAAGAAGCCTTAAAGTGTCCCTAGTTGTCCATCCACATCCATGATCCGATGATGAAAGGAAGAAGTTGGAATCTTCAGGGCATGGAATCTATAGAAAACTCCATGGACCTAACAGCTAAAGAAAAACATAAGGAAGAACATGAAGATTCCAAAAGAGAAAGAAAAGACAGAACAACCAGTCATTGTATCAAGAATCACAAGACTAACAGCATGACCTGAACTCACTAAAAGAAATCAAGCAGAGAAAATGAAAGTTGTGATGAAGAACATTGTATGGAAGACTTATGAATGTAAGAATTGTGAGATCTAGAACTAGAGGTTTCTCCCAGATGGAGGGAGAAGACTATGATGATTGCTTGTTCTAGTAAACTAGGCATACATCTACATGAGCCATTATATCGTCCACAATATCCATGGGTTGAAGTTTACATTAGATGAATGAAAAGACTGTTCTTCAGAATAATTGAACAAAGAACATATGTAGAACAACCTTAAGGCTTTGAGGTATACTAGGAAGAGACTCTTGCATGCATATGGAAAGAGGTTTTATATGGATTCAAACAACTTGGTGTGGAGCCTCCAATGCATAGCAGAAGTGTGGTGAAAAACCTTCTATAGAAAAGATATTGTATCAGAATGGTTACTCAGAACTCAAGGATGATGGATTGCCAATCCATGACAAAGATCTCATGATGACAGAAGAAGTACCACTTGGATATGTTCCAAGTTTGACCCTTTCCACGATGTTATGAGCTAGCAGGAAACAAAAGAGCTAAATTCAACTATGATGATCAAAGCTATATGAAGCCTTCAGAAAACCAATGTTCCAGAAAGACCGAAGTACATTGAGATCAAACATTACATTCTCCATGATGAAGTCTAGAAAGGAGAAAGTGGTTCTCCAATATATATCTTCACAGGTGAGCAGATAAGAAGACATTTTGGTAAATCCTCTATTCAAGATGAAAGAGTTTGTGTAATCAAGATGGAGCTCGTGGAGACGAATTCCTTATTGAAAAAGGAAGAGATGACTCTCAGTTTGGGAGGGAGCACTGATGTGTTATTGATTTATGGACAGTCTTTTTTTCAGTTCGAAAAATGGTCTAGGATGAGCAGTTCCTTTCCAGTTCGGAAAGTGGTTTGAGATTTCTAATGGACAGGCATTTTCTAGTTCGGAAAATGGTCCAGATCGAACGATCATTTTCAAAATGAAAATGGTTCGATGGATTGTTGATGTAGCATAGACAATGATTTCCCTTGTGGTTAACATAAGGAATGTTATAGGATAGTCTCTCTTCTTGATGGTCACTCTCAGTAGTGGTCAAGATGATTGGTCCACCTCGTCGAACAACCATTCTTTCGAAGCTCACAGTTGTGAGCAGTTTCGAAGAATGGTATTTTTTGGAGGTTGGTGCAGGACAGTCATTTCCTTAGGAAATGGTCAGGACAGTCATTCCCTAGGGAAGATTCATTCTCTCCAAGTTGCACTTTGTTTAGTGTTAGAGGAATGGCCCAGATAGGTGAATGGTCCAGGTTCAACAATCATGGACAGACATTGCTTAGGGTAGATTCATTCTCTCCAAGTTGCACTTTGTTTAGTGTCGGAGGAATGGCCTAGATAGGTGAATGGTCTAGGCTCATAAATCGGGACAATTATTCTTCCTTTCTTGAGAAGAATACTTCAGATAGCTCATTATTGATGTTTTACCCTCTGAGGGTAGATGCTCTTCCAGATCTCACCGATGTGAGTGGAAGAATGGCTCAGATGATTCAGCTTATATCATAACAATGTTTTTTGTGCAGGTTGATGATATGTCATTATGGAGACTGTATGTCTCCAAACAATAGATGTATACTAATGTGGTGGATGTGTTCCACTGATTATGACTATATGTCACTAATCAAGTATTTGTGTGCTACTTGGTGTGGCAGTCTACCATTGGATTGTAGATGCGTACTACTATGGATAGAAACAGTTGTGTTATATCGAATGACATTGTTTCGATTGCCCTGAAAACTATTAGTAGTGTTGGAAATGATTATCAGCTAGATGGATGATCAATGGACAGATATTCCCCAGATGAAAAATGGTCCAGGACATTTATTTTTCTAGGACATATGTTCGGATTAGAAGAATGGCTCTTATGTGACTCTGTGGAGTGAGTGACTTATCTAGCATCATATCTAATTACTCATATGGAGTATGGTTTCAAGAAATGATGCAACTAATGACACTAATAGTGATGATGGTGCTCATGATCTAATTATGAGTTAGTCTATACGACTATGTTGATGCTACCGGGTAAATGGTATGTTTGTGCTCAAGACCATTACCTTCAATACCTCCCTAGCTAGGAGGGAGTGTTGATATTATGATAGTTGTGGGAGGTATTTACCTCCACATGTAAACCTGACGAGAATATAATATTTCGGGAAGCACGAAGAAACCCTAATTAATTGGTTAATAACCCTAGAAGACAAGTCAACTCAAGAGAATGAATTGTATTAGGTTATTAGCCTCCAAGAGAAGAATTTGGCTAAGGGAAATATTATATACTAAAGAATTAGTACCCATAATGAGAAGTCGGCCCAGACACTCTGCCAGAATTTAGAGGCCAGTCTTCATTCTGGCCAGTATTCTCAGAACTACAGAAGCATCACTTGTGCTAACTACAGTTGGCCAGTTTGTCTGCAAGTTTGGAGGAGAGATCTCATTGTGGCTGTTGCAGCTAGAAGATTTCAGTTTTGGACTCTCTCTTGGTTATGGTTTGGACTCTCTGATCAACTCTTGTTACTCTTGTTTGGTGCGCTATCCTTGAAGAGAGGTCCGCTATCTTGTTTGGCTATCTAGCCTAGGGTTTTCTTCTCGGATGATTCTCTGTCAAGGTTAAGGTGCTCGGGGGTGGCTTCGACTTATGGTTGGGTGACAATAGTGATATTGTCTATGGTTAAACGAGCACATCCATCATATTCTAACACTAACAACATATGCATCCAAAGATTTTCCTTTGAAAATGGACAAATTACGTGCTATCCAAACTCCCCACATTATAAAGATAGGAAATCCAGTCAAATAATGTCTTTCCTTCACCCAATTTTGCATACAAAGATCAATTGAACCACCTCCCAAAGTACTTGATAAATGTAATCTACCACAAACCAGGGTCTATATTCTTTTGAAGAAGGAACATTGTATAAATAAATGAACAATTGTGTCCCCCTGCTTCAAACACAATTTTCATATACCAGGGCATTCATATCCTCTTTTTTGTATATTTTCCCACGTTGGGATTTTTTCTTCCAAACAGAGCCACATAAAACATTTTAATTTCTCTGGAAGATTCCATTCCCAAAGATAGAGGAACCTCCATTTAGCTATTATCATATAATTTTTTGATGACATGGCCTCATAAAACAATTTTGTAGTTACCTTCCCTTCTTATTCATTCCATCCCCATACACGAGAATCTAGTTCCTTTGAGAGTCTGATGCCAACAATATTTAAATCATTTATAAAATGATTCCATTCAATTTCCCAAGTATCAACCAAGTCAATATCATCATGAGAGAGCCAATAATTTTGTAAAGGGATCGAGGAAGCCAAATTCCTAATCTAACCCAAATAATTAAATCCCATGTTGTTTAAGTAATCAGATAAAGGTTCTAAAAGTTTGTAGAAGTGCTCTGCTCCTATGAAGGAGTCAACTCCCAAAACAACTTGAAGCCCATTGCCATCTTTCCATGTTAACCAAGATACCATCCAATGGATGGATCACAACATCCCTCTTCAAAATTTAGAAGCATTTTCATAATAGTGTTGAGGCAATCTGAACCATCCGACCACAAAAGAATCATGTAAATACTTGTCCTTCAACAAATTAGACCACAATCATGTACCAAAGAGACCTATCCACATGATTTTCATACAAAGATATTTTCCAAACCAATGGAAATGCGTGATACCCCAACCTCCTAATTTATTAGGAATAAAAATACTTTCCCAATTGGAAAGATGAAATTTTCTCCTTTCAGATTAGCTAGCCCAAGGAAAATGAAACATTTTACTTCTAATGGATTTTAAGATCGAAGCAGGAATTTTCACCAAGGACAACCAATACATCGAGATGCTTTGTAGAAAATATTTAAGAAGGGTTAGTCTTCCACCCAAAGAAATCCATCTGTATGTCCAAATACCCATTCTTTTATTAATTTTTCAGACAATCCAACCCCAATCCTCCTCCTTATAACAGTTAGGTTTAAAAAAAAAACAATGATTTAAAACCTGAAACCAAGGATTCAATGTGGAAGGGAAAAAGAAAAACAATATGTCTAAGTAAAGTAAAGTATGCATTGTTCTGTATCCAAAAAAAATCCTTCTCACTAATGTCCATCCTAGAGGCATCACAAAACACTTGCAAAATATCTTTTAGGATTTCCTAGTCCTTCAATCTGCCCCTCTCAAATATTAGGACAACATCTACAAAGAGTAGATGTGAAATATTGAAATTCTTTGTGATTTTTATTCCAGCAAATAGTCCTTCCTCGTTATAGTGACCAATTAATCTACTAAATCCTTCAATAACCAATAGAAAGAGTAAGGGAGACAAAGGGAATCCTTGTCTTAGTCCCCTAAATCCGTTAAAAAATCGTGTAGGTGAGTCATTTATTAACACTGCAAAATTGACAGAAGTTACATAAGCCATGATCCAATTAAACACATTCATAGGAAGGCCAATTTGAAAGAGGATAAGCCTAAGATAGGTCCAATCCACCCTATCATAGTATTTTATAAGGTCAATTTTGAGAATCGGCCCCATCAATTTATTAACTTTAATGGAGTGAATTGATTCCTGGGAAACTCCAACCTCATCCAATATTTGTCTGTTAGAGAGAAAGACAAATTGTTCCTTAGAGATATGGGAAGAAAGAACCGGTGTAATTCTATTAGGAATGAATTTAGAAATGACTTTATAAACCAAATTGCATAAAGAAATTGGTCTAAAGTCATAGAAAGTTATTGGATTATCCTTCTTAAGAATAAGTGTGATAAAGGTGGAATTGATAGCCCACGAGACATATCCATTTACTCTTGAGTCTTCAATCACCTACAAAAGGTGTTTTCCCATAATATCAAAACAAGCCAAAAACAATTCCATTGTCCAACCATGAGGGTCACGATTTTTTCCCTTTGCAAAGGATTTTAGGATGTCTTCAACCTCATTGAGAGTGACTACCTCAAACATCTGATATCCCTCCAATCATGAAGAGAATCTAGAAAAATGTCACAGTGCTTTATGTTGTGAATCAATGTGTGTCATATCATTGCTCATATAATATTCCTTGAAATGTTTCATAGCAACCTTTTGTAAAGACCTCTAATTGGAAAATATAATGCCATCACAATCCTTTATCTCCCAAATAGTATTAATCAACCTTCTTTGATTGGAAAATTTATGGAAGAATTTGGTATTATTGTCACCTTATGAAATCCAAATAGCACAGATTTTAAGTCTTCATGTGTCCTCCTCCATGTTTAGGATTTGTATTCTTCTTGATTCCAACCACATTAAATTACTTCTTTTATTACTAGACAACATCTCCCCATCCAAACATGAAGAAAGTTCATCTTATTCTTGTTCAATAGCCACTAGCTATTTCTTTAGTTCCTTTCTTTTATGTTTCTCCCAACACATAACTTATTTCTTCAAAAACTTTAATTTATGTACCAATTTATCCATAAGGGAATCACAGTCTCTCATCTCCCAAGAATTCCATTTTTCTCTAACAAGTAAGGGGAAGTTCTCATCTTGTAACCAAGAATGATTGAATTTGAAAGGAACTTTCATCCTATGGTTACTAACATGCAACTCTAAATAAATAGGTTTATGATGAGATATGAAGGAAGAAATAACATAAAATCTGAACTTCCCTAAGCTTTCACAAAGTGCTTCTTCCATTAGAAACCTATCAAGCCTTTTGGCCATACCTACATAACCCTCCCTCCCATTATACCAAGTAGCAAGTAATTTGTTAGGGATAATATCTACAAGCTTTGAGTCTAAGAAAAGAGACCCAAAATATTTTGATAGTGGATCCATACAATTCCCAGCTCCCCAAACTTCAACAACAGAAAAAGTGAAATTGAGGTCTCCCCAAGAATTACAGAAAGAAAAGACAAACACCCTCGTGACTCACTCTATCCCAAAGGGCTTATATTTGAGAGTATGGCTTATCTTTGAGAGAATGGGTTATAGAAATTTATAATGGAAATGGTATGATCAAAACCCATAATAGATCCTTCAACTAAAATACGAGTTGAGGATAAGAAGGGTTTAAAATTTGCATGCAAGAGATTCCAAGCTACCATGAGTCCTCCCGAAAGTCCTTTTGAATTTGTGCCACAAGATTGCCAATCAAGAAATAGTTTTACAAATTCAATAATTTATAATTATTTTCACTCTATAAAAACTTATTTTATTTTTAAAAAATATTTAACACATGACAAAAGCTCAAAGTTAAGACTATTTTGCTATTTGTAGACACCTTATTAGTTGATTATACTAAGTAATAAAAACACTGTCATAGTGGTTTACAACGCTACACTAGCTTCTATAAAAATTGAATGTGTATATCGTATTTTTGCTGAATTAACGTACTTTAGAGAACTCTGTGTCATACGTTGTTGCATTATATCAATGTTTACTATCTCAGTGATTGGTATTTAGTTAGAAATGTTTCCGAGCATTATAAAAATGTGTTGTCAGCAATAAAATTTTCCCACAGGTATCTTGATTAAAAATTCATATTAATGTAAGTAGAGAAGCTATGTGAAGGAGATAGTTTAATGTGTGTATGCGGTTAATAAAACTATCTTAATTAAATATGATTTAGTAGATATAAGTGAGTAAGATTTCATTAGAAATTGAATTTTAATCAATGTGTGAAAGGAAGTTACGTGAAGGAGACATTTTAAAGTTTTGTATAAGGATAATAAAATTATCTTAACTAAATAGGATATATTTGATATAAGCTCAATTTTTTCAAACATATAGTTTTATTATTGTGGTTGTTTGTTATAAATATTATATTTTTTACATTAGCAATTAAACATATATATGGTATCATCTTTATTATAATGGTTTGTAACCATATATATATATATGATCAATTGTAAATATATAGTTTTATTATTATTATTTGTTATAAATATTATATTTTTTACATTAGTCATTAAATATATATATATATGGCATCATCTCTATTATAATGGTTTGTA
>SNQJ01S0222882.1:9516-24426 GCA_010110895.2 Picea sitchensis
TTACAAGTTAAATGAGTACATCAATAAAAAATAACAAACTAACCTTGCAAGTTCAAAATCTAAGCTATGTAGATCAAGAATTGGATTTGTTCAACCGGTGGGTGACGGAAAAAATAAACAGCTCAAGAAAAATCCAAGAACAGTGTCGCAAATATAGAAATTGTGTCACAAAGTCTCTTAAAGTCACGTATATATAGATCAAATAGTCAAATAGCCATTAACATTGACCAATGAGATAGGCAAAATTTCTGTCACTATTGCAACAAAAGTTCGTCGCTATTGCAATGAAAATCTTGACTAGATTAAAATAAGATTTTCGTGGATATTGTGATGAACTTTTGTGGCAATAACGACGAAAATCCTGCCCTATTTAAAAAAATATATGAAACTAGTGGAAGCGTGGAAACATTCTGTGGAATAATCCACCCATATGTAGTAGTGATCAATGAAACACATCAACGATCCATAAACAATATCACAATACACTCGATAATATGTCACATATGCATAAACATAAATACACAAACCATATACACTCCACTCCCTGAATCGATCCGAAGTCCAAGGAGGTCCACTGATACCATCAGAATCCACAATCTGTCAAGTGTCATGCACACTCAAGTGAAACTCATCAATAGCATTTGTCTATAGATAGATAATCAAATAAGATAACATCATAATCCATACGCATCATCATCAGAATCCATAAGTGAAACAAACAACCATATACCTAACCAGATCACTTGCACGCAAGTGTCCTCAAGAATAAGTCATATCAAGTGCATGCAAGAGAGGGATGTTACATACACCCCCTCTTGTATTAAACTTCATCCCAAAGTTTCAAATTATATATGTGAAGAAATAAAGTATCTGACAATATCTAATATGTCTAACTATCAGACAAAAATGGAAACTTTTGGCTCATATCATATGCGTCCTCCCAGGTAGCCGAGTGTGGACTATAATTGTTCCACTATAACTTGACCTGATTGATGGTTCGACACCATAGTTATTGACTGCGATGGTCCCAAATGCAGATTGGCATCGTCGTGAGTACACCCTCATTCGAACCTGCAAAGAACTCCTATCAATAACATGCATAGTATCACCAACATAAATTCACAAATATATACAAGAAAAACATCATGCAACACCTCAAAGAATGAGGCACGACTAGTTGATAGGAAAAATTCATAATTACGGTCAATGAGATGCACCTCGACATAAAGCTTCTGTCGATATTGTGCTTCTTCCATCCATTTTTCTTGTCGTTTGTATTTTTTCTTCCCTCACTTGGATCACTTCTAGTTCTACCAAGACCCTATCCTTGAGTCAATCCCAACTCAAAGGTGTCCAATAGGTTTTCCCATATATAAAATCAATGGTGACATCTTAATGGTACCTTGAATAATTGATGTCGTATACCAACTCTACTAGTGGAAAGGATTATCCTCAACTTTTCTGTTGGTCCATTACATTCATACGCCACAAATCTTCCCAAAATTTGGTTTGTTATTTATGTCTACCCATCCATCTCAGGGTGATACGTGGTACTAAAGTTAATCCCAAGGCCTCTTGGAAACTAGTACAAAATCATCCTGTAAACAACGATCTTCAATCAAATAAGATCCTATTAGGCACACCATGCAATCTCACAATCTTGCTAATAAAAACTCTAGCTATATCTGGTGCCTGATACATCGTATGCATAGGGATAAATGTGCACTCTTTGTCAGAGTGTCAACTACCATGAAAATCGATTCGTGCCTCCTTTCCGTCAATCACAATCCAACAATGAAGTCCATTGAAATGACCTCCCATTTCGATTCTGGAATAACGTGTGGTTGTAGTAATCTTGCTGGATGTCTATGTTCATCTTTCACTTGCTAACATTCTAGACATCTTGCCATGTAGTTGATTATGTATGCATTCAACCCTTCCAAAAGAATAAGGATTCAAGGTCTACCCTCATCTTCGTGACTCCTAGATGAGGCATGTACACTTCTCTATGCGATTCATTTAATATTAACCTTCTCAACTTATTGTTAGGAGGTACATAATTCTAGTTATTATACCTTATTAATCAGTCATTGTCCACAGTAAATACCTCAAATTATTGTATGAACATGGTGTCTTGTCTGATATTTTCCTTAACCTTTTTATACCAGTCATCGTTGCGTTGTATAGTTAGAATATTTTCATGCAGATTCATCTGAAGAGGTACCACCAAAAATATGTGTGGTCTCTGACTCAACACATATTCCACTTGGTTCACTGTTCCTTTTATGTAGGTAATCTCAAAATCATACTCACTTAAAAGTTCTGACCAACTCCTTTGTTGTGCGTTCGAGTAACTTTGCATAAAAAGTGTGGCAAACCACAATGGTCTGTTTTCAGTTCTAATTTCCATCCAATAGTGTAGTGTCCCCACACTCTCAGGGAATACTTAATGGCCAATAACTCCAAATCATTCATCGCATAGTTCTCCTCATTCTTTCCTAACTTCCTGGAGATGTAATAGATCACTCGATCGTCTTGCTTCAAGACTTCACCCAAGCCTTCATTGGATGCATCTGTGCATACCAAGAAGTCTTTGTCTATGTCGGGGAATTTTAGTATTGACATTGTCAACATCTCCTTGATCCTTCGAATTCTTATGCACATTCCTATGTCCATACAAACTTCTTATTTTTCTTCTGCAATTCCGTAATCAGATTTTCTATATTCGAAAAACCTTTGATGAACCATCAATAATATCCTGCTAAAATCATGAAGCCACATACTTAGGGTATGTTTTTTGGCATAGGCCATTCCATAATAGCCTCTACCTTTGTTGGATCCACAAAAATGCTTTCGCCAGAGATAACATGCCCCAAATAATGAATCCTCGATTGGTAAAATGAGCATTTCAATAGTTTCCCATAATTTGTTCTCTTGTAAGAATTATAGTACCAAGCACAAATGTTCATCATGTTCTTCCATCGTCTGAGAATATATCAAAATGTCATCAATGAATACTTGAACAAACTTGTCCAAGTATTCACGGAACACCCCATTCATCAAGCTCATGAATACCCCTGGGGAATTTGTCAGTCCAAAAGGTAATACGATAAACTTGTAATGTACAAACTTTGTATTGAATGTGGTCTTAGGAATGCCTTCATCCTTGATCCATAACTAGTGATACCCTGATCTCAAGTTGATCTTTGAAAACACCATTGTGCCCTTCATTTGATCAAACAAATTGTCTATTCTTGGCAACGGATACTGGTTCTTGATCGTTTCCTTGTTCAATTGATGATAGTCAATGTAGACCTCCATGACTCATCCTTCTTCCATATAAAAATAACAGGTTCACCCCAAGGTGACACACTTGGACATATAATCCCTAGGTCCAATAACTCCTTTAGTTGAATTTTCAACTCCTGTAAATCAGGGGTTGAAATCCGATAAGGCGTTCTTGCTATCGGTTCAGTTCCAGGTTTCGAGTCGATTGTAAACTCCAATATTTCTTCTGGGTGGTGTTGAAACAGATCTTGAAATCTTTTATCCTTAAGGCCTACATTTTTATTTTTTGAGTCTTTAAGTTTTTGGCTATCCTAAAACAAGAATTTCGTCAATTCTAAATTTGTGATACCTTTTTATTTATTATTTTTGAATAAAGAACGGATAAAAGTTTACAAAAATATAAATTTTCCAACACTTTTCGAAAAATTATTTCAAAGGAGTATAATTTTAAATTCGCGAGTTTTTCATTCAAATGTTAAAGAAATCAGGATTCAGGGTTTTCCGTAAACAAATTTTTGATGCAAATTGAATTGTGAAACCCCGATCCCCGATCTCCCGATACTTTAAGACTTAATTAAAACACAAATTCCTTAATTCTCATTTAAGAGGGTTTAAAAATTAAGTTAATCACGTCGCGATATCGGGATTCGCGGTTCAATAAAATCATATATCTTGACATCATGTTTCCCGAATTCCCGATTTACGAAACCCCGATCCATAGTTTACGTTAAATTAACTAATCTTGTTCAGCCTTAATCATGATTAAAAGAAACGTGCCATTGCAATTTCACGATTTCGGGATTCGCGATTCCATGAGAGCACGTTTCATGTCATCAGGTTTCCCGAAATCCCGATTTCCGTAATTCTAATTAACGAAATCCCGAGAAGGTTTAATCTCGATTAATGAACATACTAAAAACATTTAAATTTTAAATAATACATCACGATTTCGCGATTTCACGATTTCGGCGATCGGGTTTCTTCGATGACATTTTTTTTCGACATCAAGACTGTCAAAACCCCGAAAAATCATGTTTTCAAATTTAACTTAAAATTAACACTAATAAATCCACTTTCTAAAGATTTTTAAAGTTAATCTTTCTTTGAGTGTTCATTAATGATTCGTTTTCTGATTAAGCAAGTTTCTTGTTTTATTTGAAAAGCCGAGAGCACCTAGGTACGTATATTAAATGCATATCTTCGAAAAAAATACTCTGCATTAAGAGCTTTAATTTCGTGACAGATGTACAATTCTCATTATTTTTAAGATATATTCAAAATAAACATTCGAACGTCTGTATTTTTATTTTCAAAGATGAGCTTATTCATTCACTTTCTGTGACAGGTTCTCAAGTCAAACGCAGAGCTATGGAACCCAAGAAAGCACCAAAGAAAAATGAAGAACCACAAGAAGGTGATATTATCTCTGATACTACTCCACACGCCATACACTCCATCAAATCATGGACTGGAATTTCCGAATTGCTGGAGGACGAGCTAAAATATGCAGACCCTGATTCGGAAAATCATCTCCGAGACATTGCTGAGTCTGAGCTTCATAAGGTTGCTGCGCGTACGAGGCTGGTGACATATACCGATATGATTAGCTGGGCTCTGGATAGGGTAGATATCCCAACAAGAAGCATTTTGAACGAGAAAGGAGTTGTCGTCGGCTCATTCAGGGATGAGCACATTCAAGTAATGTATAAACTCTCACCGAATTATAAACACACCTTTAATGCTAAATTTTTAGCTGAGTTTCAAAGAAAGGAATGTGTTGAGGCAGGCCAGAGATATCCCGACATGATTAGAGGATGGGTGAGGTCCGAAGCAAAGTTTAGGGCTGATACTCATGGGATTTATGCTTCGACCTCGTTAAACGAATATATGGTTGATATAGCCATGATTTTATGCAGACTTTTCAGGAGAAAGGATCCCTGTCACTTTCATGCAGACTGGGTACCCTTCTTAGAGGAAGTTTCAGAAGCACGTAGTTTTAACTGGCATAAAATTTTGTCAGATAACCTAACGCAAGAGGTTGTAAATTATAAAGCAGCCAAGTTAAAGGGCCAACCGATGTCTTTTTATATGTCTGCATATATTATGGATGCCATCTGTTTTATGACCCCATTTCCATTAATGAATTGGAGTTGGAGTGTTTCCTGCCCAGAGCCTATTCATAAATACCATTCAACCCTCTGGGAAGAAAATGCTAAAGAAGCATTTTACGATGTTTGTCATTATGTCATTATTCTTATGTACAAATTATTTTTTGGATGCAAACCCCCTCACATTTCTAATGCATTCATAGAAAATCTTAAATCTGTTGCCGACTGGTTTGTTGAGGAAATTTTTTCCTATGTTAGGGTATATGGCTGTTCCATTCCTCCTCACGCACTCCCAAAATTCTTACCAGACAGATTGATATGTAGATAAATAGCCTACCAGTTAACCAAGGGTGGTATTGGGTTAGAATTAAAAGCACTTCAGAAGAAAGCCTGGCCATCTTTCCCTGTTCATGTCGGGAAATTTACTTTATCAAATTTTGGACATTCTAAGGCAGAGGCCGAGTCATTGGAAGAAGTGAAGTTAGTAGACATTGAGCACAGAAAACATGACCCCTACCAAATAATAAGTAGGCATTACATACATTGTAATTTAAAAGCATATGAACATGAAGTTTTTGTTTATGATGATATTTTCAAATATGTTAGGTATTATGAAGAAGTGTTGAACAGAGTCCAAGCCTTTCCACCTGACTCATAGGCTGGGTTTGCATCTTTTCAAAGCCATAGGCGAAGCTGCCTGCCTAAGATTTTATAGGATGAAATTTCAACCCCATCAACAGAAAAGGAAGAAACCCCTCCAGGGTTTGAAACTAATACTCAGGGTAAAACAAATGACAAAGGTAAGGAGAAGGATTTTGAAATACCTCCTCAAAACACAGAGGGTTCTCAGATAAAATAACCAGTGACAGAGAAAGGAAAAGAACTAGAAACAAGTCCAATAATTCTTGATGATGTTCCAGAAAATATAGGAGGAACTGCTTCAAAAGAACTTGGTAGTCCTATCACCTCTTTAACCCCATTACAATCTACTTTCGGAACCCCTCATGAAGGAGTTCTATATGTCAGTGACCTAGAGCCGATTTCAAGAGATGAAATCCCCCCATTTGATTACTTTTTCAGCAAAAAGCGAAGAGCAGTCTTGAAATAAGAAATTCATCCAAGAGGAGAAGGAACGATTAAAAGGCATAGAGTTATCATAGATGGGAAGAAACTCAAGGAAGGAGAGTTTGCTACAGAATTAGCAGGAACAATGGGTGCTATAGCATCAGCTAACATGTATTTTGTAGGTAATTTAACATCTATGCTTGAACAAAAGGATCAAACAATAATCCAATTGCAAGACAAGCTAAAAGAAAATGAAAGAAATATTGGCTGGGGAATACAGAAAGGTCTAGAACAAGATAGACTCAAAGATATGCAAGAAATCCAAAAATTAAATAAATATTTGGATGAGTCAAAACATTTAATACAGGTCACACAGGAACAGGTTCAAAATCTAGGAGAAGAAAACAAACAGTTGCATGATAAGATTAATTTTATTACTAACCAGGTAGTTGAACTTGAACATTTTAGGACACAGGCATCGGAGATATATGCAAGAATAGAGGAGGAACAACAGAAAGTATTCTGGAATCTGGAAATAATCTAGAATTATTTTCAGTAATAAAATAAGTCCATGGAAAATGTGTTCCAGAAAGAAAGAGAGGCAAAAGCAGCAAGGACTACTTTTAAGAAAGAAGTTACTTCCTCATTAAAATAAGAAATTGGAAAAACTCAGAAATTATCTATTTCTGAATAGGTAAAAGGGGATATAATGATTAAAGTATGGGAAACAAAGCTGGATGAATTTAAGCGAATCACAAGAGAAGTCAATAAAGATTTCCAAGGAATCTTCGATCTCTTTGAGAAAGATTCATTAAATATCGGAACAGATGGTTGTTCAGGATTGTTATGTGAAGTCAATATTGCCAAGCACTAGCTGAGGTTTAGAGAAGAACTGGAGGAAAAGAAAGCAGATATTTCAAACATCAAATTGATCAACATCACGGAGATCAACAAGTGTATGGTGACTTCAAGTTTAAAGTTGAAAACTATTAAGTTCACAGAAAGAATGATAGAAAGTCGGTTGCCCAAATTACAGAGAAGATTTTTCTCATTTGAAGCAAATGAGATACCCGAGGCTCCCAGGACTTTAGTAAATTTTTTGGGAAAATGTGTTGAGTGCGTTGAAACAGAGAAAGGAAGTTCGTCAACGCAAACTTAAAACTTTTTTAAATGTTTTTATTATTAGAATTTTAAAAGAAATTGTAAACGGTTGACATTATTTTATGTAACCGTAATATTAGGGAGTTGGTTAGTTACCAACGTGAAACTTTGATGAAAATGTATAAATATAATTTCAAAAGGCTGAGAAGAGGCTTCAGAAATTTTGGAGATAGCCATTTTGTAATATCAGTTTTGAAAGACATCAGAATATAAATCGCAAACAATATTTTGGATCCTGCAACTTTGTAACTATGTGTCTTCTCCCTGTTTATCATATTCTATTGAATTTTTCCTTTTAATGTTATATCTAACAAGTAAATCAATTTGAAGCTATATATATCAGTGATTTATATTTCAGATTGGTTTGGATGCCAAATGATTTACAGTTTTTCCTCTGAAATCGCTTCTAGTAATTTCAAGACCTGTGAAGCTTTTGTTCCTTAATACTTAACCCTTGTTAGAAACCTCGTATTTTATTTCATTATTGTCTATTGAAATATAAGATTCTTTCTTGATTAAAGCCTTGTATTTCTCTGTAGTGTTTGTTTGTTGTTTACAATTATCGAAATTGTTACAAAACTAGGAAACGGACTTGAATGTGTTTACATTACTGTTTTAGATTTTAAAATTGTTTTCTCTGATCTCATATCTGAAAATATGAAGTAACCAATTTATTAAAACCCTTTTATAAATAAATAAAGACTTATCCTCCAATGACTGTTCTAAGTGTCAGACAACCCAACATTGAACCCTGACTCCAAGACCAAACTAGCATCGCTTTAAACCTATTTAACACCATTTTACAGACAACAACCAATCGGGTAGAACTAGAATGATCATGGGATTCTATTGAACGTGACATTAGCATCCAAGAACAACAAGAAGCAAGACAAAGACAGTTGAGAAACTGATTTTGCCTTAGCCTTCTTAAAAATTACTATTTCTAAATCATTCATTTAAAATAATTTACGGATACCTTTACGGTATGTTTTATAGCCTTAAAACATAAACTCAGGAACAACATATTTTTGGCGTCGTTGTCGGGGAACGAAGAAACGAATCTTTTCCCTGGGAAGAACGACATTGACATTTTCTGTTGTTGATAGTGAACAAGAACAGAGAACCTTCTAAGGCTAAAATATTTTTCACTTGGCGACTCCACACTAAATAAACTAGCTAGTAGCCGCAAGAACACCAGAAAAAACCCGGATAGTAAACAGACCTCGCCAGTCTCTGATCCGGAAAAAATTTTAAAATCATGAAAATCACTTAAACAAATCTTTTTATCCACATATACTATAGATCAACCTAATTTTACACAATCAAACTCATCGGAAACTCTTGAAAGATCACTTTCACTTCCCCCTTCATTTGATACTTTCTCATTTCCTGAAGTTTCTTCTCCAGATTTCCCAGAATCTTATCCTCACATTGTCCAAACTTCAGTCCCAAATCTAACCATGGCTGCACAAGGAGGTGTTGGAGCTAGAGGCGGTGCCCCTGGAGGTGGTCAAGTACTGCTTCCTAGGATTTTCTCTAAAGTGGCTGCAAGATATGCTCCCCTTGTTCTTCCTGTTCCTCTTCATGATCTTCCTGAGAACTATATGAAATGCCTTCCGAAATTTACAGGGGAAGGTGATTTGACTGCTCAAGAACATATAAACTTTTTCGATTAATTTGCAGACATACTCAGAATAGAACATGAAGACATTTATTCCAGATTACTTGTTCAAACTTTTGAGGGACAGGTGAGGACTTGGTTCCGATCCTTACTAGCTAGATCATTAAGATCGTATGAAGAACTTGAAAGTGCATTTATCAGACAATGGGGAGAGAGAAAATATCACCTCTACTATTTAACCGAATTCGGAGCCCTCAGAAAGAAAAACTCTGAGTCAGTTCTAGAATTCACATAGAGGTTCAATAAATTGTACAATAAAATTCCAGTTGAAGTTAAACCTTCACAACCTGCAGCAAAAGTGACTTTTTTTGGCGCTTTTGATCCCGAATTTGCTTTACTATTGAGAGAGAGGAGATCATTATATCTCTCTAAAATGCAGGATGATGCAGTTGAAATCGAATCCAATATGATGGCATCAGGGAAGCTTAAAGCAAAGACCGAAACTGGAAACAAAGAAAATAAAAAATTTAAAGAGAAAAGTGGACCTTCAGGGTCAGGTAAATCCTCTGGAGATAGAATGGAAGAGATGGCTAGGGTCATTCGAGAACTTTTAAACAAAATCTCGAAAATGGAACTAGAGAAATCGAAAAGAGATAATTTCCCCAGAAACGATTTTCGAAGAAATCTTGAACCTCAGGGACCACAAAAAATAATTAAAAATGAAGATCAAAAAATTCAAACACCTTTTAAAAGTGAAAATTACATCGGAGAAGAAGATTTAGGAGATTTTGAAGAAATCGATGAAGATATTAGTAACCTTGGCGATGATAATAAATCCCCTTATTTATCTAGACAGGATTACGAAGCATCTTTAAATAAAGAAAGTACATTGGAAGAATAGATTAACAATAATATCACTGATGATTTCACATATCAAAATATTGCAGATGATATTATTGCGGAACTACAAGGTAAATATAATTTGAGACCAAAAAATAAAAATCTCCCAAATGTTCCGACAAAAAAGAATTTACCAAGAAACGAGACCAATGAGGTAACTCCCAAAGTTGCAGATAAACAGTATTCAAAAAGAAACACAGTTGATACACTACTTGTACAGTCAGAACCAGTAGGAACACCTCATGTGAAGACACAAGCTCCGATAAAAGAAAACAAGGTCACATCTCAATGCAAAATTGAGAAGAAAGGTATGGAAGCCCCGAATATCGAAAATGAGAAGACTCTAGGAAACTTTAATTTGGAAAACGAAATAAATAAAATCAAAATTCCTATTCCCCTTGTTGAGTTAGCAAAAAACCCTGTATACAGAAAACAAATCGCCAAAATGATTAATTTTTCTGAAGAAGAAAGCCAGGCTGACGCTATTAATTTAGAGAATGCAGACCTATCTTAGTCTTCGGGCCACACGCTGAAGGTGCTAGAGACACAGTGGCTCCTTTTTATATTACATTAATCCTCTTTGATCACCTTCTCCATAAATGTATGTTGGATTCTAGAGCTTCTCATAATGTTATGCCTAAGGCAATAATGTAAAAAATTGGTCTTGAAATCACAAGACCCTATGGTGATTTATATTCTTTCGATTCGAGAAAAGTAAAATGTATAGGTACGATTAAAGACCTAGTAGTAGGTTTGGCTCAAATACTTGCTAAAACTATTCTTATGGATGTAGTAGTCACTGACATTCCCCCAAAATATGGTATGTTATTATCTAGATCATGGGGCGCTACGCTTGGAGGATCTCTCCAGCTAGATATGACTTATGCTACAATTCCAGTTTTCGGAGGCCAATTTACTCGTCATTACAAAGAGACTCGGTTAGCATTTACTGTAGGTGACCCAAAAAATCCTAACAATCATCCAGTTTRTATTGCTGACCAGGATTTAGGAAATTGTATATTATCTTTAGATGATGATTTTGAAGTAGATGTAGATGATAAATGTACAGAACAAAAAATTGAAAAAAAAGAAATAGAGAAAAATGTATATAGTACTGGTATATGGAAAATGTATTTTGATGGTGCTTCCTCCTATCTTGGAGCTGGGGCGGGAGCACTTCTTATCTCTCCCAATGATCAATTTGTTATTCCTTTTCCATATAGGCTCCAGTGGTATACAGACTGTACAAATAATGTATGTGAGTACGAAGCTTTAGTACTAGGACTAGAAGCTGCTAGAATGATGAAAATTAAGAAACTCAAAGTTTTTGGTGATGCAGAGTTAATTATAAAACAAGTGAATCGGCAATATCAGGCTAAACATCCTAGATTACGGTCCTATAGGAATTGTGTTTGGGATTTAATCGAGAACTTCTTCACTTCTGTGAATTTTCATTTCATCCCAAGATCCGAGAATCAACAGGCTGATGCTTTAGCCAAAGTTGCATCAAATTTTACACCTTCGACTGCTTTAAATTTAAAATATCATATACAAATGAGACATCGCCCTTCAATACCAAATAACATACAACATTGGCAGGTTTTTGAAGACGATGAGCAGCTTCGAAAGTTTCTAGAATCTTTAGATGAATTCACAGAAACGCATACTGATCAGGAAAATCAAAATGATCCTATTTGGATCATGCAAGAAGGGGAGGATTCTAAGGAATTTCATGATAAAATTGCAAACCACCGAATGCTTGTCCTCAAGAACAACCAAATTCCCAAGGGTCTAATCCCTTTGGAAAGACTTTTTAATAAAGATGATATCCCTTCTAAAGTACTCTAGAACCCCAGCCAGAGGAGGTTGAAGATTGTAATATAGGAACTGAAAATAACCCTCGAATGGTTAAGCTTTCCAAATATTTATCAACAGAAAACAAGAATAAATCAATGGAGTTGTTAAGAAAATATAAAGATGTCTCTGCATGGTCATACGAAGAACTGAAAACATATGACACTTCTATAATTGAACATAAAATACCTCTCAAACTAGGTGTCAAACCTTTTAAACAAAAACTCTGACAATTTAATCCCATTTTATTACCTGTCATCGAACGAGAAGTCAAAAAACTTCTTGACGCTAAGATAATTGTACCCCTAAGATATTCTGATTGGGTAGCTAATCTGGTCCCAGTCAGAAAGAAAAATGGGGAAATCAGATTATGTGTTGATTTCAGGAATCTTAATAAATCTTCCCTCAAAGATAATTATCCTCTACATAAAATGGACCATGTTCTTGAAAAAGTAGTAGGGGATAATAGAATGTCCATGATTGACGGATTTTCAGGTTATAATCAGATTTCTGTCAGTGATCGTGACAAAGAAAAAACCGCATTTACCACTCCTTGGGGCACATTTATGTATGATAAAATGCCATTTGGACTAATGAATGAAGGAGCTACTTTTCAATGCGCAATGGATATTGCTTTCGTCGGTGAACGGGACAAGTTTGTAGTCATTTATTTGGATGATCTTACTATTTTTTCAAAATCAGATGAAGACCATTTGATTCATCTCAAGAAAACATTTGAAAAATGTCGCAGGTTTGGTCTATCCTTAAATCCTAAAAAGTCTCATTTCACTATGCAGGAAGGCAAGTTGTTGGGTCATATCATATCCCGAGATGGAATCAGGATTGATCCTAAAAGAGTAGAGGCTATAGATACAATATCTATTCCTAGGAATGTTAAAGAAATTCAATCATTTTTAGGAAAAATAAATTTCTTGAGAAGATTTATTCCTAACTTCGCTGAAATTGTTAAATTGATTACATATATGCTCAGAAAAAACAGTGAAGTAAAGTGGACAGCAGAAGCTAAGGCATCCTTTGCCCACATTAAGAAGGTTATAAGTGAGGCACCAGTACTAGCGAGCCCAAATTATCTTAAATATTTTCTCATTTTTTCATTTGCCTCCGAACACACGCTTGCTGTTGTACTCCTTTAGAAGAACGAAGAAGGTTTCGAGCAACCGATAGCCTTCTTTAGCAAAAGTCTCCAAGATGCTGAACTCAAATACAATATAATGGAAAAGCAAGCGTATGCTATGGTAAAATCATTGAAATCTTTCAGAACTTATGTTTTTCATTCTAAAGTGATTGCATATGTACCCACTAGTGTTGTAAAAGATATCTTGGTTCAAGAAGATAGTGATGGTAAAAGGGGAAGATTGCTTGCAAAAATTCAAGAGTTTGACTTGGAGATTAAACCGACTAAATTGGTAAAAGGACAGGGTTTAGCTAAACTTTTGGCTGAATCCAATTTCAGGGCTCTTGGGATTAACAGTGCTCAGGAGGAAGAAGGATGTATAGACGTGAATGAACTTGATGACCAAATAGTCGAAAACGGGATCGAGGAGAAATTTGCGTCGTCGAATTGGTACAAGGACATAGTAACATACTTATTAACTTTGAAATGTCCAGCTAACTTGTCTCCATCCAAAGCTAGGACGTTGAATTTGCATGCAGTTAAATACTGTATTTCCGAGAAACGATTATACTGGAAAGATCCTCTTGGTTTCCTCTTAGTCTGTCTGGTCGAATCAGAAACAGAGGTAGTTATAAGTTAATTCCATGAAGGAGTCTGTGGAGGGCACCATTCTTGGAGATATACAACATATAAAATCCTGAGGGCTGGTTATTACTGGCCTAAACTTTTCCCTGATGTAAATGCTAAGGTACGAGCTTGCAACCCTTGCCAATTTTTTATAGGGAAACATAAGCTACCAATAATGCCATTAGTCCCATTCAGGATAGAAGCTCCTTTTCAGCAATGGGGACTTGACTTCATAGGTGAGATAAATCCCCATTCAAGTGCCCAACATATATGGATTATGACCGCTATAGACTATTTCACCAAATGGATGGAAGCTATCCCAACAAGGAAGGCTACTGATTCAGTAGTTATAGACTTCTTATAAGAAAATATCTTGTCTAGGTTCGGTTGTCCTAGAAAGATAGTCACAGACAATGCAGAGGATTTTAAGTCTATGACAATGGTCAGTTTTTGCCAGAAATATAATATTGTGTTGGGACATTCCACAGCATACTACCCGCAGGGAAATGGTTTGGCAGAATCTTCTAACAAGAGCTTGATCAGTATAATCAAGAAAGTCTTAAATGAAAATAAAAAATCTTGGCATTTGCACTTAAAATATGCTCTGTGGGAAAATCGGATAGGCACAAAGAAGTCTATCGATACTTCTCCCTTTCAAATGGTATATGGAACTAACGTAGTGTTTCCCACAAACCTAACACTTCCTGTGATGAAACTATGGCAGGATGAGAAGGAAGAACCAAATCCTCTCACAAGAAGGATAAACCGGCTGATTGAAGTTCAACAACACAGGGATGTAGTGGATGAAAAGTTACAGAAGTACCAAGATGATATGAAGATATTATTTGATCATAAATCCAAGGATAGGAACTTTCTCCCAGGGGATCTGGTTTTGAGTTGGGATGCTCGAAAAGAAGATTCAGTAAAAAATGGTAATTTTGATCATATTTGGTATGGACCATTTAAGGTAGTATCTTCTGAAGGAAAAAATTCATTTCTTCTTGAAAATTTGGATGGTAAGATCTTGAATGCCCCTGTTAATGGGCATTTTTTAAAGCATTATATGGAATAATTAATCCACACACACAAAAAAAAAAACTCATTGTATATACCATTTTGTTTTTCATTTCTATAAAACTCATTCGCATTTT
>SNQJ01S0222883.1:0-13633 GCA_010110895.2 Picea sitchensis
TCGTGGTCTCTTTTCTGCACATCCCCTCTCAGCAGTTCTGTAATATAAATTCATAATGTTATTTACATTTATCGACCTTCTTCATAAGGTCCCTTCACATCATACGTTCACATTTTCATCATGCTTTAGCATGGTAATTCCTGGATTAGGATCAATTACAAATTTGGGGGAAACAGGGTGTTACACCGAAATAGGCACAATACCTTATGTTTGGGATTATGCACGGAAGCAGCTACCAACATGGAAGTCATGGGAAGACTTACACATGTTAAGGGAAACCATGCTAAATCAAGACGAAAAATGGTTGGAACAATACTAGACCCCTTGAACACAAATGGTCAATGGAGATTGTTGGCATCCCCTCCCACCTAAAATCAATTGGGACAACTTCTAGCAGGAATTATCAAAACATAAGATAAGGGTTCATGAAGGGGGGGGGGGAATATTCATTGGGGCTACAAAACAAGAGGATGCTTTAATCTCAAAGAATCCTACCTCCTAACGACAGAACAACCAGAGAAACCTTAGCAAGGTATATGGGTAAATATATGGAAACAAAATTTATGGCCAAAAATATTTTTTTCCTTTGGATGTTGGCGAGAGGTAAAATATTAAATTGAGATAATATAATCCGATGAGGGTTCCATGGACCTTCATTCTGTCCATTCTTTTGTCGATAAGGGGAAATGGTTGAGAATCTCCTCAACACTTGCTCATTTCTAACCACTCCATGAGATCAAGGTGCCATCAACTTCAGGAAATCGAACCATAATAGAGCAATCTTAGTTGAGATAATTGAACATTGAAGATACATTTCCTATACTAGTTAAATTCTGAACCAAGCTTGGTAACTCTTCCCAATTTTTTTGTTATCGGAGGTTTGGAAGGAAAGAAATCATCGAATTTTCAAAAATGAAAACATGGATGCAAGAAAGCTCTCAGAAAGGATTAAGCAATGCATTTGAGAAATAGTTATAATCTCCACGTGGATTGAACATGACTAGAAATGTCTAGAGAAAGAAGAAGACATCTTAAAATCCTTTGACCTCCATTACAACAATGCTCTTCATACATTGAGAAGGAAATCTCCTTAGAGCACTTCCCTAGACAAATGTGAACCTCCTCCTGCAGTCTTCATTAAGCTAAACTTTGACAGTACCTCAAAGAGAAACCCAAGGTGAGAAGGTCTAGGTGGTGCATTTCGAAACGATAAGGGTGACATTTTAAGGATCTTTGCACATGGCCTGGGCATAGATAGCAATAATGCAGCAAAATTGGAATCCTTGGAGAGGGGCCTTCTCAATGCAGCAAAAGAAGGCTATGCCAAATTAGTTGCAGAAGGGGACTCTCAAGTCATCATTCAAATGCTTAAAAGAATGCATCAGGGTTCAACAATAAGAAAAATATCTAATAGGATGGAGCTCTGAAACGTATTCAAGCCCTTCTACCCTAGATAGAGGTCATCATCCCATCACACATCAGGCGATCAACAAACACACTTTTTGATCGACTTGCTAATGAAGGAATCACTCAAAGGAAACAATTGTTGGATAATTGATGGGATCCATGAAATGAAGGAACCCTCAGCAAGGACTTTCTAGAAATTGCAAATGTTGACTATACTTCCCTGGATGGGGTGACAGGGACATGATTCATGTGAGGAAATTAAAATGCGAGACATAAAAATAAACCAAAACATAACAACATGCACACATAAAAACCATGATTTATCATGGAAAACCCAAACTAGGAAAAACCAGTGAATAGATCTATTAGTTCCATGACCAAACCTGGTCAAGCCAACCAACCTCTTGGCCTCGTACAAGTGAGTCTTCACCGCTCAACCCTCAACACATTACAAAGGAGTATCACCAACCTTTTAAAGGATTTTGTTACATGTAATCCAAGAGCTACCAAAACCACCAATGTTGACCTACCAACTTTGACTCTTTCACTGAGTCAAGTTTAACTGAACATCCCCCCCTTTAAACTTGACTTGGGGTTTCCCTTGACCAAATTTGGCCAAACTAGCCAAGTGAGCCTTCATCGCTCACCTCCAAGCCCAACCTCCCTTGAAGTCTATAAATAGGGTATTCAATAATCATGCATGCTTCCCCTATCACTTAAGTCTACGTCTAGACATTACTGGTAATTTACCAGGGTATGCATTCCTAACCAGATCTTACAATCATATGCCCATTTACATTAGATTTTCAACTCCATTACAATATTTTTTAATTTTATTATTGATATCTTGACACTTATGTCACCATCCTCTCACATTTCCATTTCTTTGACCTTAATACTACACTCCGCGAGCTCAGCCTTGGGAGCATCATCAATCTCTTCTTCATCCAAACAACTCTCCACATTGGTTGTTTACCGATTGATAACCCCAAGAAGCATAAAAAACAAGCCAAAGGAACCACTAAAATTTCTCATCATCTTCTTTTGAAGTGTGAAGAACAACTTCAATCTCTGCTACCACCCCTCAGTTACCATTCAATTCCTCGAAACACCATACAATAGTGCTCGACTCTCTTGGATCACTGCACCTGAAGCATTCCATCCTATTAGAGAAGTTATGCTCATTATATCCTGATTTGCGAGAAATACAATCACCATATTTCCAACCGGAACATGCGCCAGAACCACCATTAAAAAGAAGCAAACTCTCTGGATCCTCAACCCTCGGAGGTTTCATACCCAACACCTCCACTGCCAAAATCCTCCTTATATGCCCCACACTTGAAATAACGAGAACGACTAGAAAAATTGTGAGCATCGCATTCGCCTGACGAGATACCAGTTTCCAAGTCTCACATATGAGCCTCCCCCGTAGCTAAAACCCCACTATCATTGTCGTCGTCGTTGCTTCCATAATCGCCTATTTCATTATCGTGGGACCCTCCATGCCTCAAAATCCCCACAGTGCTTACACAAAATTCACCTCAACGACACTAGCTACCAGGGACCGGTCAGTGGAGGCTCTACTCTTGTTTTTCCTATGTCCATGGTTCCCATCATCAAACCACTCTCGTTAAAGAGTCGAGGTTTGTCTTTCTCTAATACCATATGTGAGGAAATTAAAATGTGAGAGATAAAATAATAAACCAGAACATAGTAACATGTACATATAACACCATGATTTATCTTGGAAAACCAACCAAGTTATCTATTAGCCCCTTGATCAACCAACCTCTAGACCCCGACCAAGTGATCCTTCACCACTCAACTCTTGGCACATTACAACGGAGTATCACCGACCTTTTAAAGGATTATGTTACATGACATCCACGGGCTCTGAAACCAAGGGCTACCAAAACCGTGGTTCCAAAACCACCACTATTCATCGAACAACTTTGACTCTTTCATTGAGTCAAGCTTAACCTAACAATTTGAGGCATTGTGCAGTTGTCCTCGACTTTCATGAGGTCATCCTCTTCTCGAACCTCGAGGTCACACCTGGCTTGCTCTCCTCACTACTATGATAGTAACTTGTCTGATACAAGGGATGTTTTGGATGCTTCAGACACCTGATTTGGAAATGAATGCTTTGTGAATTGATGGGATACAAAGATATACTATCTATGTCGGTTTCCATGTCCATTCCAAGCCTCCTCCGGGGGATAGACTTGAACCTTCAGAGTGTTTTCCAAAGATGAAGGTGACTTCTAAAGATCTAAGTGTCCTTTAGTTCCTTGTGTTTGTTTTGAGCATCAACATGGCAGAGGTCACAAGCGCAGAGGTCGAATTCCTATCACACAGGCTCAATAGGGAGTAGAGGAGTTTGCAAGTGTTTTTAGGGCTCAAACATCACCGCAGATTAAGGAAGAGATGAAGCTAGTCAAAGCTGAGGTTTGCCTAAGTAGACACTTCACCCAAGATGAGGAAGTGGGTGTAGAAATTTGCATTCGAGTTTCAGAAACTAGTTCATCTAGAACTAGGGAAACAAAATATCATAAAACTGTGGACCTTTACTCGCAGATGAAAACCATGATAGGAAAGGTTCTGGTGGAAAGGTGTGAAGCATATAAGGAGATGATGCTCCAATTGGACGACATGCAACTACAGATCAAGGAGGTTGATTACAAAGTCTCATCGTTGGCAAAGAAAATGACGAGACTGGACTTCTTAGAGCCTCGGGACCCCACCAACATATTCCTGGAGATGCCGCAAATAATCCTCTTATTTGATTTTCTAACTATTATTGTTACTAGTTTTTTGGTTTTTTTTTATTATAGAGGCAGAAGTTCTCTAACCTCACCTCTGCCTAGGTGTCAAATCATAGGACAATGGTCATCGTTTCTTAGACATTTTAGATGTAGTTCACGATTTCACTCTGAAATTACTCTTCTGATATTAGTATGGTTTGAAAGTATTATTAAACAATGTATTATTTTTTCTATATTAATATAAAATTTTACATGCTAGCTTAAAAAAAAACTCATCATCGCGCATCTAGTGTGTATTATACATAATAACATATTTCATTAATCCATATATTATTTTAAATATATTTGGTTTGAAATGCTACATTTTTTAACAATTTCTAACCACTATCACCACCAAAATCCAATAATTTTCAACCAAAATTAACTGAAAATATCACTCAATAAAAACATATAAAATTTAAACTACATCATTTTATAATTTCCATAAAATCTCAAAAAAAATATTGGTTCATTAATGCTCTAAAAACTTTGTTTAATTATGCGATTTATCTCCACTAAAGAACAAGAAGATCGCAGCGACCCATACCACCGGTAAACAAAGAAAATCCGCAGTGGGGACCGGAGGATCTATTAATTAAAGTTGTTTGGAGTTAGTTGTGTCAGTTTACAAAGACTTCCACTTTTTCCAAACCCATTTAGTGTTTCAAAGCGTGGTGCAGCTCTCTCCTTAATAAGAGGATCTTTAGTTATTCCTATCGGATTTTGCCTTGCCCTTTTATGATTAGTTTTATATTATTTTTTTCCCTTCATTTATTTATTGACATTTTTATTTTTATTTAATTATTTGATAATCTTAAATTCGTTTTTACTTCATTTGAATTTGGAATTGTCATGAATAAAGTAAACATCTTAGATAAGACAGCTTTATTTTTATTTAATTATTAGATAATCTTAAATTCATTTTAACTTCATTTGAATTTGGAATTGTCATGAATAAAGTAAATTAACATCTTAGATAAGACAGCTGAATAAAGTAAATTTACATTTCAGAGAAAATAACAGAAGAATTATTCTGATGGCAAGATAGCTGAATAAAGTAAATTTACATTTGAGAGAAAATAACAAAAGAATTATTCTGGTGGTGGTATTGGTGATAATGTAAATTTTTAGTTTTTGTTGAGAGAAATTGTTGAAACTGCAAATTTTAGGTGGTTGAATATGTATAATTCAAGTGTTTTCCGAGTTTTTCAAATTCAATTTAAATATAAAAATTATGATTCCTTATAAATTTAAATTTATATTAACTACAAATTTATATGATCTGATTCCAATAAAAAAAAATAGATTCCTTTTAAATTTAAATTTATATCAACTACAAATTTATATGATCTGATTCCAATAAAAAAAAATAGAATGGTTAGACCAGGCGCATCATTATGTATCCGGTAAGGAATATTATTACAGATGTACTGAACATCAAAATATTTCTAAAAGACATGGTCATGATTAGACTACCCTTTGATCATAATATCTAACCCTGGTCATGATTAGACAGCCCTTTGCTCATGGTCATGATTAGACTGCCCTTGATTTCACCTCTACATAAATTAAACACAGACACAGACAGGAAAAAAATTAAACTATCACAGACACAGAGAGATAGATGGATGGAACGGCAGACGGCAGAGCTAGTAATGGAGGACTGTGACATTGTATTCAACCACTGCAGTGGTGCTATCTATAGAATGAGTGCGGGCGAGTGCATAGCCCCGAGCCAACCGAAACAATCCGCTGCCTCCCACGATCGGCATTTCTCTGACCTCTTCCAGAGCTGCATTCTTCCCGATCATGGCGAGGGTGCTGCCGTTGTACTTGCCGCTCTCGAAAACAAAGGTGGAGGCCATGAGCAAATGAAAATTCTCTTGGCTCGAGGAAACGTAAATACCCTGCGCTCTACCCACCACTTTGGAGGTCACCTCTGGCCCTTCCGTAAGACAGTCGTCCATCACCACGACCGAGCCGAAGCCAGTAGGCGAAGACTTAGTCATAGGAGCCGAGGCCACCTGCACGGCCGTCGCATTTTGCCCCGCCACTATGTCGTGGAAATAGAAATGCAGGTGGCTTACCTTCTCCCGCCCTAATTTTGTCTTTGCCCCTGCCTCTACCTCCGCTATCTGCAGGATAACCAACAACACTACAGCGGACACTGTAATAGTTGCTGCCAAAAAACCCTTCATTGCCATCTCTCGAACAATGAATCCCTCAATACAGAGAACCAGAAAAGAAATGCGTGGTGATGAAGGTTGAGTTCTACTTTTATAATGTGGATGCCCGTGAAAGACACGCTTACTTTATCACACTGTTGAACGCGTGATTATTATTTTGGTCTTGCTCGGACGGTCCTTTGGGCAGACCTTTAACATTTTCCATTTTTTTCCTATTTTTTTTTTTTTCTCCCCCTCCTCTCTTTCAGAATTGGTAATGGATAGTTTCCGCCCTCTAACCTGAACCAGACAGAGAGACCACGTTTTCTCATCCGCGTCCCTCGTTGAGAATATCAGGCAGGGCCATAGATGCCGTCCTACAGGTGGCAACTTCTAGTTGGCAAAGCTGCTATACACTGTGCATAAATAAAAAACAAATGTAACGGGTCATCTCAGTTCCAGGTTATTTTCTTTGCCCAACAGGACCTTTCTACATCATTGACTGATATGTTCCCATTTTCCTTGTAATAGATGTGACGTATACCTACTTGAAATGATGGCGAGGATATTCTGACACACAGAATCCGATCCGACGGCACAAATTCTGAGCGTAGTTGCACAATGTCGCTACTTTTATTTTTCCAGCACTAAAATATCCATCGAAAATGTCCGCGTGAGACGTTCACCTGCAAAAGTTAACGAAAGTCTCAAAATTATACGAATCATAGAATAGTCTTCATATATTAGCATCTCTCCTTAGGGAAAGTAACTCCCGAAAAAATCGAGTAGCATATGTTTTTTTTATGACCAAATAAAACAAAACAAAGATAATAACAGCACAGCCTCTCAGTGGCGGCTGGTGAACGCTGAAAGGCTTAATGGCTGTTAAACTTTCCGTGTAGTTAAAAAAACCCTAATTAACACAGTAAAAACGTCAGGCTCACGAAAATTCATGTCGCAGTGTTTGCAGCAAATGTTGTACTAAATGATGCTCAGCCACCCTATGGTTGATCAACGTCGATAGGTGATTACCAGCGAGTGAGTGGAGGGGCGCTTGGTCGTGGCCCGAAAGTGGAAGGCTGTTAAAAACGCTAAAAAATCGTGGCCCGAAAGTGGAAGGCTGTTAAAAACGCTAAAAAAAGCTAATTTTGTTGGTTTCATAAAATGAAAGGGCGGCTTGCAAAAAGAAAAAATGAAACCCCAATCATTCATACCTCTAATCATTCATACTTTGGCAATCATATGGCTACCATATAAATTTTAAATATGATTAAGTAAAAGTAAAATAAACATGTAAATTGATGTCTTTTATAATAGTGAGGAAGTTAGTGGGTTGAAATCACAACCATTGATTTATTGGGACTACTAAGAATATTCCATCAATATTTAATCTTGTCCACACAAAACTGATTTCTACACTAAAACCTATTAAATGTGCCCATGGTTCCTTTCGGGGTAATAAAGAAATGAATAACATAATAAAAAATTCAAATATATAGCAAAAACAAAAATACATGTATATTTTTTAGTTATAGATATTATTTAAAGCTATTTGCTATTCACATATCAAATTATAATTTGTTATGAAAATGAAATAAAAGAGAAAGCAAAATTTATTATCATCACTAGTTCTTTCCACATCTTTCATCTTAGAAGTGATTTCATAAGCAATTTTGATATAGATGCTCCAGCGCAAAGATAATAAGTGTCATACAATCCTCATGTATCTTTGACAACCCAAAGGGATTGATTTAAGTGTTTAATGTGTTTGAAATGAGAAATGAGTGAAGAAAGGAGTGTATGTGCCTTGATTATGAGCTTGTGGCATCACATAATATCACTCTTGGGACATGTCATTAGCATTCCCAGTTAGATGCCAAAGACACCTACCATGAGAATTGAACTAGGATCTTACCAATAATTAAAGGAACTCATTTCCATAAATAGAACTTATAATCAAGGAGGTCAATGTGTCTAAAGGAGTGCATATATGATGTAAGAACACCAAGCAAATGATAATACATTGATTCCTCATTATCTCATTTCATAAGTAGTTTGAGAGAAGTACATTTATACTCTTAATGACCTTTGAAGATAGAGGTTCAAAAAGTTTCCAAAGTTCTAGTACTGTTATCCCATCAATTACACTTTATTAGTGAAAGTGTTTCGCCACTATTTTCTATAACAACCAAGCTTGTAAAACTCAAATTCAAGAATTGCATATTAGAACAGAGACCAATTGTTGAGAACCCATTCGAAGAGGGTCCCATGCAATAGTTTAGATGGATTATGTTTGAATGTTTGTTGCTATTTGTTTGTATACATCAAAGGTTGCAATTCCACGTTCCTGATTTTTGTAGCAAATGCTAGGAAGGAAGAGGTCCTATCAATTCCCGCACAAAACCAATTGTCGGTAAACCTTGTCCCTCAGTGCTAAAGTCATCAAGCGCAAGGGATTTTAGAGCCTTGCATTCTATTATACATAATAGAGCTAACTACGTTAATTCCAAAGCCAACAAAATAAGCTTTCAAAGATTTCTATAATTCTGTATGATCATAGTAAGAGAAACAACATTTGTAATACATAATGTTTTTCCAGTTCCTGTTTGCAACAAAAATGCTTGCTACATAATATTCATAGCATATTGCCCGGTATCTACACTGAACACAATCAAAGTTGATAGCCCTCATAAACTGAAATATCAATAAATTTCCATAAAATTAAGACTCAAGTATGTGTGATCCTAAGAAACTAAATAGGGAAAATAAGGAGAATTTACATTCATTGTGATTGGAGTCAAAATCAATAAATTGGACAACATAAACACCAAAAAAGAGTACCAACAACTCTAGTTGAAACTTCTTAACAAAAGAGGCAAAAGACCAAGGATGTGTTAGAGAAAATGTCGCAATAAAGATTCCCCCCCAACATAGATACCCAAAAAAAGTAGGCAAGCAACATTTTCGCTGCATATTTCCAAACTAGGGCCTCGGTAGATTTTTGCATTGAGAGGGAAAAACACTAAACAAAAACCATTTAATTGATATATTCATTCATATATTTGACCACAACAATAATGTAGTATAAAAAAACAAATAAATTTGGGACCTGAGTGAACATAATAATACCACCAATGAAGGTGACCCACATAGTTAATCCAAAAGCCATGGCAAAGCTCAACAAGTGAGCCAACCTAGGAATTAAAGTTGGAGATCCTTCAAGTCTAGCCGACCCTTCTGTTGTTTTCCCCCAAATTTTGATACAAATACCTTTCAAGATGCAAATATGCCAAGAGATAGAAATGATATCATCACACCGTAAAACAGGTAATCGAAGCCATTTTGTGAGATGAATTTTCCCAAAATCTTATATCCACTAAGATGAAATTTAGCCAAAATCCAATATCCACTTCAATCGAGCAAGCTCAAAGAGGCAAGGAACAAAGGGAAAATACTGCGTCGAATGCCAATGGAATTTCAAAGACAATACCTGCAAATAGAGACAATGGGTATCTAATGACCCGAGGGCCGAGGCAATGTCGATGGAAGCATCAATATCTAGAGAATTCTCACTTATCTTTGGCAACCCTAAGGCACTGAATTGGAAAACACACTTCAAGCTAAATTTGGATATTCTTACAATATTTTGGGGATTCTAGAGCACCATTACACAAATTTCTATGATTCTCAACACTGAGACACCTGAGGCTCTCATAAACCCTAGTCATCCCATCAATTCTAGAATCCAACAAATTGGGTATCGAAGACAAAACAACATGTTTGAGCATAATATAATTTTTCACAAACCCCACAAACCTTAAGTTTGAAATGCATTGTTGTGGTTTCTTTTTGCAATAACAATGCTTTCTACAGAGTATGCATATCATATTTCCCTATATCTATACGCAATGCACTAAGAGTTGATAACCCTCCTAAACCAAAACAACAATCTATTCCTATAAAATTAAGACTCAAGTAATTTTTATCATAGGAACCAAACACAATAACTGATACATTCATCGTACAAGAGTTTTGAGGAAATAGGGAGAAGAGATAATGCATCAGAAACATTGTTGATAATTTTGACAAAATCCTTAGAATAGAACAATTGAAAAATTGCAAAATATGATTTTGTCCTTCTCGAGATAGACATATTCAAGCTTATCGGCAATGGATTCTCTGATTTCTTATCCAAGGATGTCTGCCATCTATCAGATAGAAGAGCAGCAAAATACCTAGATTCTTTCAAAACATTAGAATGCACGTGAAATACAAAAGGTTGATCGACCTCCACATTTTACTCTGAATCCTTATCAAAGGACATAGAAACTTAGTGGAGAAATAAAATAACATCGACAATAGCCACATCATTGGATCCTTTAACTTTAAGATAATTTGCTTGCTGAAAATCAAATAATTGAAATCACTCTTATCATTTATCATTATGTCAAGATTCCAGTCACATAATGTCGATAGTCAATTGACGTTACCAACACATTGCCTCTATTGCCTCTTTTTAGAGTTCAATGTCATTCTTTATTCTATACACAAAATCCTACACTACAATAATTTCCATAAGATTTGCATTTGAACAATATAATATAAGAAAGACCTTGCATGCTTCACCAGATATAAATATTCAAAATATATGTAATTATTTGAACATAATATGCCATATAATTTTATAATTCTAAACATTTAAATGTTTAGAATAAGTTAAACAAACTTGTATGGAAAAAGGTACCACCATTATATTAAAGTGAAATTACCCCATTACCCCACCCCGTTTGAAGTAAAAGGCATCACCATTATATTAAATTATAGTATTGGTTTCAGTAATTTATTGTCTTGGCACATTGTAAAGATACCCACACTCTATGTAGAGTTAAAGGCATTTCCATTATACTTAAAAGGTATATACATTAGATATAAACCAAGCACATATTAAACTTGAAGATAGCAAAAGGAGGATGGAAAAGGTCTTTCTCGAAAGTAATAATACACTAGAAAATATATAATTGACTTGTTACCATAAAACTTAAACAACTCGCACTTAAACACTCAAGGATACAATATAATATATGCTTGCGGTCACATGCTTCTTATTATGAACCATTTGGCCATCAGAGCACATCATTCATTTTTGGAAAATCTGGTTTTCTTATATACATAATGTTATACATACAAAACTAAATGAGCTCCTTATTTCACTAGGAAGATGGGGTTATAACATTTATCCAATTGACAAAAAGACTCCATATGCTATAAATTTGTGATTTGTCTCCCCCACTCACATAAAAACCTGCACAGATGCACTGAACAAACTTTAAACCTGAAACTACTTACAAAAATATATTTGCATCGACTTGAAACAAGCTATACAAACTCTCTGTACAATTTGGATTTGTCTTCCCCATGAGAAAGTGTTTGTCATTATCAATGCACAAGCAATTAACAGTGCCCCCGCAGACACAAAATGAATTGTTTCCAGTCACTATTCCTCATATTTCCAAGGTGGTAATTACTACCCTGCTGATCCAGGCGGATATTGGTGGCCACCCACCTATTCCACGGGCTCAAAAAACAATTTTCCATCTTGGCAGTTTTTTGACAGTTTTTCGGGTTCCAAACTTTCGAGGCCGTTATGAGGCCGTAAACGACGTTTTTTGGGGATTTGGGGCCCAGGTGACAAAGTAAGGCAGTCAATTGGGTTAGTCAAAATTTGTTATCCTCGATTAGACCTTTCCAATGGTGTATCGAGCGCCCCAAACAGAGATCGTATGAAAAAGTTACGCCCCTGGGAAGTTGACGTATCAACTACCCCCATCAGTGCCCAAAAACCTTTTGGTTTTTCATCTTCCAGGGTTAGGGTTTTGGATTTTACTTATGTTAAAAAGGCCTTTGGATCCTCATTGTAATGATCATCTTCTTGCAAATGAGCGCAACCGTCACATCTCTTCTCAGAGATAAGCTACCACTATTCCAACAAGCTTGTTTTCCACTACATTTTACAGTTTCAGCTTATTTCCTTATTGAATAGAAAACTAGTTTTATTGTATCTCTGTCATTTTTTGTTAAATATCTTTTAATAATATGTATTCATTTCGTTCTGCTCATAAAATCCGGATCAATGGTATCAGAGAAGTCCGCTCCTTATCGTCTTAATGCATGTCCCCAACGAGGTCAGGGTACAAAGAATTGAGTCTTGAGCTTGCTTCTCTTGAGGACAAAATCTCTCGCACGCCCAAGCGACTTCTCATGGCAGGAGAAAAAGAAAAATGACAGAGAAGAAGATTCTATTAATTTGGTGCTTGAGCAAGCTCTCACGCGACAGAGGGTTGAAATAATGGAGAATTTTTCCCACATCCTTCAACGCCTGCCGATAACAACAGGCGCATCTTCATCAAGAGGCCACTTTGGAGGCACCTCGCCTTTCAATGTACATGTTAATTTTGATATTCTTGTATTTGAAAGTCAGATAGATGCAGATTCCCTAGACAAATGGTTAAATATGCTATAAGGTTATTTATTTGTTCACCATTTTTTCGACAGGGAAAAGATCACCTTCGTACTTCTTAAAGCTCTCCCCCATGTCAAACATTAGTGGGAAACTCAATGGGAGCAAATTTCCACAGAAAAGTCTAGAATATATGGGGCCGATCCCACTTGGGATTTTTTTGTGGACGTGGTAAAGGAACAGTATTACCTTGTTGGAAACTATGAGGACCAATACATGAGATGGACCACACTGCGCCAAGAAAGAGACCAAGCAATGCCAGAGTTCACAAATATCTTCCATACCTTGCGCACCAAGCTAGGTATCAAAGATTTAGAGCGACATCTGGTGCTCAAGTATCGCAGTGCTCTGGATAGATACATCCAGACCGAAATGAAATTTCTAGACATCTTGTCCTTGGATGCGACCTACTGATATGCCTTCAAAATCAAGCAGAAGCTCAAACAAAAGACACGATAATTTGGGCCTGGGAACCCCTCACAACAAAAGCTAGGAAAGGGCAGCCTCAACCCACAAAACAAAGGAAAGAGAAAATATGGACAATATTAGGGCAACTAGTCCAAGACACAAGCAAAGAAGGACACCAAAAAGAAAAAGAAAGATACCGGGAAGTGGTGCAACTTCCATAAGAGCCCTTGGCATAACACTGCTGAATGTCGCTCAAAGTAGTCGCTGGTGCTTGAAGTGAAAACCTCTGAATCAGATGGGGGTTCTGACTCTGAGTCAAAACCAGAAAG
>SNQJ01S0222883.1:13643-28554 GCA_010110895.2 Picea sitchensis
TTTCTTATTTTGTAATTCTTTTCTTTAATTATCTTCAGGGCCTACATGTACTTCCTTCTTCAATTCACTTTGTAATCTTCAAAAATTCATTTCTCCTCAACCATGAGGATCCACGTGACGTTCCACATACCACCAAAAACAACATGATGTATACTATCCATCCATGGGTGTTGTATCTTCATGTGCATTGTCCTTCATGTCCAAATACCTTCATCAATCTTGCGGTCCAAAACCAATGACTAGGGTTGACATCAATGACAACAACCAATCTTCCAACACTTCCCCCTCTCCCCCGAGAAATCAACACAATGGACACCATTGCTTCCTAAGGAGGGAGGATTGATCTAGGTGGATATCGGTGGCCACCCACCTATTCCACTGGCTTGAAAAATAGTTTTCCATCTTGGCATTTTTTCGACAAATTTTTGGGTTCCAAACTTCCAGGGCCATTTTAAGGCCCTAAATGACATTTTTTGGGGATTTGGGGCCCAAGTGATTGCTAGAGGCATTGACCTAGGTAAAAATTCATTCTTCTCGGTTAGACCTTTCCAACAGTGTATCAAGCACCCCAAACAAAGATCGTATACAAAAGTTACGCCCCCGGGAAGTTGACGTATCAACTACCCCCATCGGGGCCCGCAAACCTTTTTGATTTTCATCTTCTGAGGTTAGCGTTTTGGATTTTACTTATGTTAAAAAGGCCTTTGGAGCCTGATTGTAATGATCATCTTCTTGCGAATGAGCGCAACCATCACATCTCTTCTCATAGATAAGCTACCACCATTCCAACAAGCTTGGTTTATGCTGCATTTTACAGTTTCAACTTATTTCCTTATTGAATAGAAAACCATTTTTACTGTCTCTTTGCTATTTTGTGTTAAGCATATTTTAATAATCTGTATTCATTTCGTTCTTCTCATAAAATACGGATCACCTGCAATGTTACAATTGTGAATATCAATCATCACTACAAAATTCCCCTTATTATATGATCATTCCCAACACGAAAACAAATATAATTGAGATTAGAAATAATACTTATAAGATCCATGATTAAATGAAAGACTAAGTAGTCATAAACCATAGGGATTCTAGGTTTTTCTCTTTGGGATTTCTCAAATCCGTTATTTCCACCACAGACGACGTTATGATTCTTCTTCATACTTCACCATGGAATCCCTCATTCTCATGGTGTCACTGTTACACAATATTTCAAATCCCAAAAACATAAATCCAGTGTTTCTTGATTGATCAATTTCATGGAAAATGAGAAGAAGAAATTCCATTGATGCAACACTACAAAAATTGATCGAAAACATATCAAGGCTACTTATGAGAAGAAGGTGATTTTAAAGGGATCGAGGCTGTTGGGGAAGAGGGACTATCCACAGACAGTGAATGAAGATAACCATGAGGCTTAATAATGGTGATACTTTACGTTATTTGTCTTGCCTCATCATTCAATATCTAGAACAATGATTGTCTCGCCTCTTTTATGTTTAGCGTGGAATGAATGTAGATCTTAGGGTTATTAATGGGACAGGGTTTGATATTTGATTTCTGAAATACCATTCTACGGATTAGAATTTGTGGATATAGTGGGCTTATATACAATTAGGGCCATTCAGTTTGTTTTCATAAATTTTGGAAAAAATATGCATTTTAAAGCATATGGTAGTGTACAAATCTCACAAAATCGCTATTACTAGAAATAACAACTAAAATTGTTCTTAAAAACAATGCATTTGAATGCTAGCATTTAATTAGATCTACATTTGGTTTATAATGGCACTAACCTCAACTAGAACCATTGGGAAATTTTACATAAATTACCTTAGGGATCCAACCCAACAAAAATGTCTTTGATCACCCCTTAAATTTTCCAAAAAATGATTCAAACAAAAGAGTTATTTTTTTTAAGAAACTAAATTTAACAGAGAGGGAGAAAATGCAAGTATAGTACCTTGCAAATTCCCTCAAAAACATTCAACAATGGCCATCAATTGATGTAAGTTTCAAATATTTCCCAGCCGCCATTGCATTAACAAATAGATGCAAAGACATTGTAGTGATTTCTTTTGTTTCACTTCCCTCTTGAACATTCTCCGTAATAAGAGCCCTATTACTCTATTACTCAAGATAGTTATGTTGGTTTTCTACCATCTCCAGCCATGGCCTCCACTGGGATAGGGCATTGTGGGTGGCTTCCAAGATCCGAGTGAAGAAGGTTGAGGCTATGGGTGTCACGCCTATCACAAAGCCGCTTCTTTTGCCATCTCCAATATTCCAAGCAGTTCTTATTCTATCTCAAACGATCCAGGGCATATGCATGCTTCCACGTACATTAACACATGGCTTCTTTCCATAGTTTGTCGACGAATGCCAAAATTGGCAAAGAGTCTCTCCCTTAAAAACATTCCTTCAGTGTATTTAGCCTCTACAACACACATTGACTGAAACAAAATGTCTAACTAGTGTTATATAATGGTTCTATTAGCAAATATTCAAGTAGGATTCCACTTATACCAAATGGCATAATTTTCATGATTGTGTTCACATATGGAAGTTAAAAGTGCATGTTGCATTGAATTGTAATTAACCAACTAGAAGTAATTTTTTATTGTACTTCGATACTGAAAGCTTGTTTCATTGTTAGAAAGGTATTTCTCTCCTTGCATTATAGAGTCTCATGTTATATGCATAAGAGATCCTTCCAATATGGTTAGCCAAATGAATGCAGGCACCAAGCCTAATAGTAGTTTAACATCATGCCCTAGATCTCCTTCCAATAGAGTCAGCCAAGTGAATGCAAGCACTGACCCCAATAGTATTTTAACCTCATGCCTTAGTGAACACTCATCTCATATGGCCTTCCAACATTATTTTGATGTTTTTACTTAAATTTCTTAAATATCCACCTATCAAGGTTGTCTAGGCTTACAATATGAGAAGGCTCGTGGTTAAGTCTGCCTGGACCACAAGTGTCTTTCCATGGGTGACCTCTTGGGAATTCCTATTTACCATGTGCAAGCCCAAGAGGTGATGATTGATCCCACTAATTATCAATATTTATCCTCTCATAACATTGTGCACAAGTTGACATGTGAAACAAGGAGATGGAAATTAGTGGGAGGAAAGGTTATGCCAAATATGTGGAAATGGGGGTTATGCAAAATATGTGGAAATGCGATGCAATGTTTTCTCTTACATTTGCAACATACTCACAAATCGAGGATAGGTTGATAAATGTTATCATTTCAAGGGGGATCTAGTAAAAGGCACAACAAAGATAACTATTGAGAAAATTAGGAGGGTCTAGTGAGAGGTACAACAAGGTTGGTTAAAAAATGAGGAGAATCTAGTGAAAGGTAATGATGTAAGAAAGAAGCATACAATGGAGTGTAGAGTCAATGGACAAACTTGCATCATAGATTCAAGTGGGTAGCAGATCAAAGAGGACTAGTGCAATTTGAGTAGATCAAGTCCACAGTTTGGGTCCTCCCATTACACCACTCGTTGTAGTGTGAGTCACTATAATTTATTACTTTAATATCTTGAAAAATGGGAAATATAATGTAAACTTTGTTTTCCATGTGACCATTTGATCTCATGGAGGGTTTAACGAACTATATTTTATATTTAGCTATCCTTACAATATTACACCATTAAAAATTTGGAGAGTTGTGTGCATTTGTACCTTTAGAGCTTTATGAAAATAATGACTAATTGCACCGAGAGTAATGAGGTGAAACTACAACACATGTAGATGTATCATGTCTATAATGATAGTAGACTAAATTGGAAGAAAAAATGAGATCCAATTTTTTTTTAAATCAACCACCAAGGATCCATCCTTATCCAAATCTTTTAAGCACATATAAGTTTGTGCTTCAATTTTTTTTATGTCTCTCATTTCTTAATAGATTTGAAGTTAAGATATATCTATCTTGGTTTGTTTTATTAGATTAAAAATTTAGAACACAAAAGCCCAAGGAAATTCCCTACTTCTACTCACAACAATAGTGCTACCCAATTTGACTTGAAAATCATGCACTACTTGAAGGTAAGGCTCCCCGGGCCCTATAGTGAGGGTAGAAGTCATTGTTGGTCCCCTTGCCTTTGTCTTGACCTCACTAACAACCATTTGTGATTCATCACAAAGTTGGATCATCGAGTTTGGGCTTTTCATCTCTAAAAAAGAAAGCCCCCTCTCCATCTCTTTCCATGCAAACAATGCCAATGGTACTAGGTCAAATTAACCCTTTTACATAGTTACCCCTTTTAGTGGCTTAAAAGGTGACTCTTTTTTACTCCTTTAGTGATGGTTCCTCTGTAGTAGCACTAGTCTCAATCAATCCCTTTATCGTTAAGGTTGTGCCCTCCCCTCAAGATGCAAAGATGTTTTTTAGAGAAGCCTTATCCTCGATTGAGGGCTCCACCCTCCTCTTTGTGTCCCAAGCAAGACATAATGATAAAGGACACCCCCTCAGACTCAAATGTGATTGACCAAGCCAAATTATTCAAATTACGTGGATTGATTTGTTGATAAAATGACCTTTGACCAAAGCTCTAGAACCTAAAGAACAAGAAGAATTGATATAAGTCACCGAGAAAAAATTGTGTAAATCCCAAGAGTGAATTTCAACTTATATTACTAGGGAACGCCAAAAAAACTTGTTTAAATATACTTTGCTTTTGTCAATTTTTATGCAATCAACGTGTCCAAATATATCCATGTAAACTTAGAAAAGAAAACCAAGGAGTCAAAAGAGACTCTTTGGAGACTCTTTGTAATGTGAATTCCATCTCTTAAGAGATGGAGTTCTCTCAGATAAGTGAAGTCATCTATAAAATCTCCATGTAGCTTTGTTATTTTTTATATTTTTTTGTCGATGGTGGAAAAACCTATCATAACTCAATTATCAAACGACATGAAGATATGCATCAATGACTATTATCTGTGAATATGAGTTGACTCATCATCATTATTCACGAAAAACCACACCCCCTGAAATGGAAAAACCTATCATAACTCAATTGTCGAACATGAATCAATGGCTATTATTTGTGAATATGAGTTGACTCATCATCATTATTCACGAAAAACCACACCACTTGAATTAACTTGTTGGTGGTTCACAAGGGGCCAAAGATTCACTCTTGCCAGATGTTGATCTTGCGCTATTAAACTATTTCCTTAGGTTTAAGGAAGATGAGTTGTTAGCCAATCAGAAGTAGTTTTATGTCTTGCTCCAAGGCCAAAGGGTGGTTTCAGTGTAAATAGTATTTGCAAGAAAGCTACTATCTCTTTTAGTTATAGTTGAGACTGCCTCCAATGGAATCATGTACTTTTTAATAACATCTGGCCTTAATTCCATACATGACATATGATGCTACCTCAATTACAATTTAAGCTCTAACGCCCAAAAATAATTAACCAATATAATCATTTCATTACATAAAACATAATATTACCAAATTTGAAAGCTATACTTTTATATACCATTCCTCCTCTGAACCTTGCAGGCGTACACCTATTGACAATGAACACATTTAATGATCTTTTAACCATAAATTTCAATCGAACCAGATGTCATGTTCATAACTTTCTAGCATTTTTAAAAGCTTCTGTTAACCTATTTACTTTTTAACATTTACTTAATATGATTAAGAAATTATTGTGTGAACAGCACTGAGTTAACCGCTGTGCTAGTCAACATTTATTTACGTGATATCTGGCCAATCTTTAGCCACGTCCAGGCTTCAATTTCTTCTTGCCGCCAATCGCTTTGGGTAAGTTTCTAGGCGTCAATGGTGGAAACCATTTCATCGAGACACATCCACAAGTGTACCATTTGGATTACAGGTATGTGTCTCAGGTAATATAACGGTGACAGTAAGTACAAAGCATGTATTTCAACATTAGGTCGAGGATTCCCATAAACGAGCATACAGTAAATTAAGTTATCTTAAAAGACTTTGAGATGTAATTCCAGCCCGTGGAAATTCTACCAATGGAGCACGGAGTTTGACATCGACATACTGGGTCCTACTGTAGCGATATTGCAGAGATGCAACGGAGAACTAACAGGGAAATTAGATGCGACTTATTTTGTTTCTTCGTGGTGGATGGCCTGAGAATACATATGGAAATTCACTAAGATTTGTCAAGGGATGCGAGCCCGTCTCATCTTCTTTCAAGTCGTCTACGGGGAGAAAGTTTAACGCCGCTATTACCGCTCTCCTGTTTCCATCCAATTCTAAATCATTTTTGACTAAATTTATATAGCGAAACTCTGAAAGGTCGTCGCGGAAATGTCGGCATAGAATCCACTACAGCGATCCATTCAGACATGTAAATCGTCATGGAGATAGCCTGGCAGCACCAATCAAATAGGTATTGGTCTCGTAATTGACGTGTGCGACAGATTGGTGTCGTGACTTTTCCACCTCCAATCGTCTCTCCACCACCAAGAAAATTCGAATGGAGTTTGAGGACAACGACTCCAACGTCTCGAAAGTGATTCATACGTTGTCTGTAGACATTGTGAATTGATCATGGTGACGACCGCTGACTAGCAGGTGGAATGCAGCGAATTTTCGTAATCCTTCAAAATATCTCCACGTGTTGGTGGCTTCCATACGATTGACTGCAGAAAAATAATAATGAACAATTGCAAAAGTCACTCAATAGGTTTGAAGGAAAACAAACTGGTCGATCAGGTTAATGTAATGGCTATGGAGGCATCACTATTTGTATGGAGAAGTTGTGGATTCATGATCTGTCAACACGTATAATCTCTTAAATGGTGATCAAATGTTTGAAAATACCCACGCTAAGCTTACATAGTGAGTTTAGCATCTTATGGTGACCTGCTTGAATCATTTTTTTTTGTTCCGGGCTTTTTGAGGTTTCAAGTTCGTTTATCAAATTCTTATGTCCTTTTTTAATTTTAGATTGCATCTATATGATTTTACTTCATAATTATTTAGGGCTTTCTCAACTTTCTTGAAAATTTTATCTTCAAGTTTTTTTTAGTAATATCTTCATCCATATTCTTTGTAGTAATGGATTGCAAGTTTGGGGAAAGTTATTATAACTTTCACTTTAGAGGAATCAAAATTTGGTCAAATTTATGGCTTTGCAAAGAAGAATATCAACATACTACATGAAAAAAATTTAGACTCGAAAAGGTCGAAATTTCAAAGATGCTTTAGGAGAAAGGTCAACGAGTAGGACAATCTCCAAAGCATGGTTTTAAAATGTATGTTAAATTAAAATTATCATAACTTTTGATTAAGATGTCTAATTGAGGTAATTCAAAATCCACAGGAAAGAGGAAACACATGAAAATATATTGGGAAATGAATCATAACTAATTAGTGTTAGAAAAATAGGTGTGCTCATTTCACCATAGATAATAAAGAAATATTGTCACCCAACCATAGGTCGAAGCCACTCCCGAGCACCTTAAACTTGACATAGAGAATAATTCTGAAAGCAAACCCTAGACCCAATAGCCAACCAAGGTAGCATACCACTCTCGAGAGCTAGCGTACCAAGCACAAAGTCCAAACCATAACCAAGAGAAATTTCAAGCTTAAAATTGAAAATACAAGTTGCAGTAGTTATAGCTGTAGCTACTCTCCAAACTTGCGCACTTACTAAATTTCTGCAATTGCGAGCTATGTGTGTCCAAATGAGCTCTAGCATCCTCTATTTATACTGCTCTTTCTTATCTGTCTGGGCCGACTTCACTTTCTGGAGGCTAAAAACTCAATATTAATTATTTTCTTTAGCTGACTTGTCTTCTAGGGTTATGTCCAATGATTTAGGGTTTCTTCTTGTTTCCTAGAATATTCTAGTCTTGTTTGGGTTACACGTGGAGGTTTAATACCTCCCGCAACTACCATAATATCAACACTCTCTCCTAGCTAGGGAGGTATTAAAGGTAACGGTCTTGAGCACAAACATACCATTCAATCGGTAACATCATCATATCCACACATGTTATCGCATGATCAAATCATGAGCACCATCGTCACTATCCATATCATATGATAGCATCAACTGCATCATCTCTCGAAGCCATACTCCAGCTGAGTAATCAAGCATGATGCTAAATAAGTCACTCACTCCAAATAGTGATATAAGAATAATTCTTCTCATCTGGACATATGTCCTAGAAGAATAATTGTTCCAACAAATGTTGGATACAAGGACTATTCTTCTAATCCAGACATACGTCATAGAAGAATAATTGTCTTGAACCATTTTCGCACGAGAGAATGTTTGTCGATCAACATACTGACTGGTAATCATCTCCAACACTAGTGATAGTCTCCATGGCAATCAAAACAATGCCATCCAATATAACACAACTGTGTCTATTCATAGTAGTATACAACTACTATCTAGTGGTACACAACCACTCTCAGTAGCACACTGCTACTAACTAGTGACACATAGTCACTACTGTCTAGAGACATACAATCTCCACAACAATCATATCATCTGATATCAACCTGCATAAAACAATATCATCATATAAACCGAGTCATCTGGGCCATTCTTCCACTCATATCTATGAGATCTGGAAGAGCATCCGCCCTCAGAAAGTAAAACATCATCCATGGGATATCTGGACTATTCTTCTAAGCATAGAAGAATAATTGTCCCTTATTTCTAAGCTTGGACCATTCACCTAACTGGGCCATTACTCTGGCACTAATCATAGTGCAACCTGGAGAGAATGAGTTTTCCCGAAGGAATTCTTGTCCTTGATTGATGAACTTGGACCATTCACCTAACTGGGCCATTCCTCATGCACTAATCACAGTGCAACCTGGAGAGAATGAGTTTACCCTATGGAATGATTGTCCCTCATTATTGAACCTGGACCATTTACTTAACTGGGCCATTCCTCCATCACTAATCACAGTGCAACCTGGAGAGAATGAGTCTACCCTAGGGAATGACTGTCCAGACCATTTCCTAAGGAAATGAATGTCTTTCACCAAACTCCAAAACAGACCATTCTTCGAAACTGCTCACAACTTTGAACTTCAAAAGAATGATTGTCCAATGAGGCAGACCATTCTACTTGACCACTACTCAGAGCGATTGTCAAGAAGAATGATTTTCCTAGACCATTCCCCATCACTGGCCACAAGAAGAATCATTGTTTATGGTACATCAACAATCTATCGAACCATTTTCATTATGAAAATGGCTATCCTATATGGACAATTTTCCGAACTGGAAAATGCCCGTCCGTCAGAAATCTCAAACCACTTTCCGAACTGGAAAGGAACTGCCCATCCTGGACATTTTTCTGAACTAGAAAAATGATTGTCCATAAATCAAGAACATATCAGTGCTCCCTCCCAACCCGGGAGTAATCGCTTCCTTTTCCAATAAGGAAGTCGTCTCCATGATCCCCAACTTGTCTATTAAGTACACAAACTTTTCATCTTGAATATAGTCTTTATCAAAATATCCGCTATTTTCTCATTGGTGGAGATATACTAGAGAAACACTTCTCTCTTCTAGACTTTATCAAGGAGAATATAATGTTTGATCTCAATGTACTTCGGTCTATCATAGAACACTGGTTTCCTCTGAAATCTTCACAGAGCTCTGATCATTACAATATATCATGGTCGAATTCAACACTTTTGTTTCTACCTCATGACTTCGCGGAAAAGCTCAAATTGAAACATATCCAAGTAACACTTCTTATGTTATCATGAGATTTTTCCATGAATTAGCAATCCATCATTTCAGACTTCTGAGTAACCATTATGATACACTATCTCTATCATAGAAAGTTTTCACCATGCTTATGATGTATAAGAGATACTCTGCATCAAGTTGTTTGAATCCATACAAGGTCTTCTTATCTTCATACATGGGTCTCTTTTTGGTATAAGCTTCTTTCTCAATTTAATTTATTGGGAAGAACAATATTTTACATGTAAATTCCAATCCATGGATATTGCAAGAGGTATATCTAGTTTAGTGGAACGAGTTGTCGTCATAGTATTCTCTCTCCTTCTGGAAGAACCTATGAATCTTGCAATGCTTCCATTCATAAGTCTTTTTCACATTTTCTTACATACACTGTTCTTTATCATAACTTCCATTTCTTCTACTTGATTTCTTTTGGTGGGTTCAAACTAAGCTGGTAGTCTTATGATTCTTGGTATAATAAATGGTTGTTCTGTCTCTTCTTTCTTTCTTGGAATCTTCATTTTCTTCCTCATGTTTCTCTTTAGCTCTTGGGTCCATGGAGTATTCTATAGATTTCATTCCTTGAATATTCCAACTTCTTCCTTTCATCATAAGATCATGGATGTAGATGGACAACCAATGATACTTTATGGCTTGTTTTCGAAGAAGACTTTTTCTAGAGTCAAACTGAACATGTGCTGCTTATCATGGTTGGTACTTTCAGATACTTCATAATCCTCAATGGATCATATCATTTAGGATTAGCTCCCTCCTAATCATTGCTTCATGCATGAATGCATGCTCTTCTTTTGGAATTCTGTAATCATCTCCCTCCATCTAAGAGAGTCCATGCTTCCATCTGTATCCTTATTGAATTTTGCAAAGTGTCACAAGTCTTTTTCTAATTTCCTCTTGATTGCTGACTTATTTTTGTTTTGACTTATTCTTGGTCTCTTTAGGTTTGATTCTGATTTCAGCTTATCTGGCAGTTGATACTTATATAATATCTTCCACAAGAATTGTTACCAAAGATTTTCAACGTACTTCATCTTTTCATGTATATTGTTTGACTTGTAGTCATCATGATAACAATCCTTATCTTTTATTCTTCCATAGGTATTGTTTCACATGAACATCATATCTTCTAAGAAATAGATATACATGATATGTACAAGAACTATGTAAACATGGTATGTACAAGAACTTTGAAGAATATTGCTACCTTGATTTAGAAGAAGAAGTCCCTTTTATCCTGCTTGGCCTTCTTTGAGGGTTCCCTTTCTTCGACAACTGATGCTTTGTCTGTTTCCTTCCTTTTCTTTATTTGGTTTCTTCCTCAAGCCAAACTTCTTATTCTTGAAATTCCTGAACTTTGATGTGAAGGATTGATCTTCGTATTTATTTTGGGATTTCTCTTTTGCGTTAATCCTTGATTCTTATTTTGCACAACAAGTCTAAAGTTCTTCAAATGTGGGATACTCCTTTCTTGTGCTCATGCTTGTGGAAAATTCATCCCATGTCTTGGGAAGGCCATTGATTACTATATTTACCAGTTCCTTTTCTGAAATGATTTCTTCAATAGCTTGTAGTTGATCTCTTAACTGAGATATTCTTACAAAGTATGATGTTATGTTGTCATCATCATTCATTTTCATGTCACATAACTCATTCTTTAGACTCATTACTTGTCCAATGTTTCTGACTGAGAAGAGACTAGTTAGGGCATCATACATCTTCTTTGATGAGTCAAGATGAGAGATGTAGGGTATCAATTGGTCTTTTACAGAGTCCACTATGATACTCATAACATTGATGTCATTGTCCCTAAACTTCTCCATAACTGCAACTTTTTGAGGTTCCTTCTCTTTTCCTTCTTCAAACTGTGGTTATGCGATCTTTCCTTTCACGATATCCAATAATTTATTCTTGGTAATGATGAGGTAAATCCTTGTCTCCCATGCTCTGAAGTTAGAAGCCTCTTCTAACTTGTTTTTTGACTTCATAGAGTAAGTCATGACTGCTTTGACTTGGTCAACCTTTGAATTTTACTTGGTCAACCTTGGAATTTGACAAAAAACTAAAAATTGTCGTCTTGGCTTACTAAGAGTATCAGGAGGTGCACTAGGCTAGGGCGCACTAGGCTATCCAGGAATTAGGTCAATATCTTCACTTAAGGTGCCTTAATAAGAGGGTTATGGTTTTGTTGCTGCAACAAAACTTTGACTGCAACTGCAGTTATAACTAAGAAAATCCTCCCAATCTATCTTCCAGTGGTTAGACCGTCCAAAGATAGTGTGGGCCCATAACTTGTTAGAAAAATAGGTGTGCTAGTTTCACCATAGAAAATATAGCAATATTGTCACCCAACCATAGGACGAAGCCACCCCCAAGCACCTTAACCTTGACAGAGAGAATAATTTTGAAAGAAAACCCTAGAACCAATAGACAACCAAGGTAGCATACCACTCTCTAGAGCTAGCGTACTAAGCATAAATTCCAAACCATATCCAAGAGAAATTCCAAGCCTAAAACCGAAAATACAAGTTGCAGTAGCTGCAACTGCAACTACTCTCCAAACTTGCACCCTTACCAAATTTACGCAGTTGCGAGCTATTTGTGTCCAAATGAGCTCTGACATCCTTTATTTATACTACTCTTTCTTAGTTGTCTGGACCAACTTCTCTTTTTGGAGGCTAAAAACTCAATATTAATTATTTTCTTTAGTCAACTTGTCTTCTAGGGTTATGCCCAGTGATTTAGGGTTTCTTCTTGCTTCCCAGAATATTCTAGTCTTGTCATGGTTACACATGGAGGTTTAATACCTCCCGTAGCTACCATAATATCAACAATTAGGATCATTATTTATAATCTATTAAGGATGGAACTTGAGAGTTTGGTTTAGACCCCAATTAAGAACCAATGACAATACCTAACTTTAGTGGAGATGAATATAAAGATGAAAGCAGTCTTGTAGAATGGTTGGGGATGATAATGAAAACTAATTTGATTCCTTTTGAGTCCAATTTTTATTTTCAAGGTGAATCTTCTAAGTTGTGGAATAACAATGATGAAGATACTAGATTCTACTCCACATGTCAAGAATTTGAAAAACTCTTCTCAAATAAATTGATTAATGGTAGAAAATTGTGGGAGATTCATAAAATTGAAGATGGATTAAATGAAGCTAAAGAAAAAATTTCCAAACTATAGAAAGATAATGAAGAGATGAAATAATGTATTATAAATAAAGGTGGTGAGTTTGCCAAGATACAATCCATTAATCAAGCATTGATGAAGGATGTCCAAAAATTAAAACAAGAAACGAGTAGAAAAGTAAAGTGGGAAAATGATGAGTCAAGGGAAGAATTGAAAAAGAAATATGAAGAAATCAAAAGGTTATGTAAATATAATGAAGAACTTCTTAATAATTTTAATCATGTGAAGAGGCATTTACAATATTCTGAATTAAAAATAAAAGTCAATATATCACTAGAAACATTGAAGAGGATACTATGAAAAGGCTTGGAGAGGAAATTTGTAAGAATGTTGAAGAATCCCTAAATACATATGAAGTAAAAATAGAAGTGCAATCTAGAATTGAATAAGGACGTAAGAATTTGATGGATTCTATCACATCACAACTTCAAAAGGATAAGGAAGACAAGATTGAAGAAGGTCACCATAAAATACTTGAATAAGTATATCTCTAAATTCAAGATATAAATATTAAATATGATTCTATTATATCCAAGGATAGAGTAATCAAAGACCAAGCAAAGAGGATAGAGAATTCCATTGTCTCTGAAAATAAGATAGATGAAATGGGTGTGTACAATGAAGGAAAAACATCAAAGGTGAAACCATATTGATACCCTCATTTCCAAGAAAGTTTCCAAGAAAGACAAGAATAATGACAACAAAATTACCAAGGAAGAAGATGGAATAACCAAGAATATTAATGGAACATGGAATCCCAAAACCATTATACGATAAGGTTTTATCAAAGACCAACAATTACAACAAATTAGATAAGTCATAACAACAACACATGGAATCAAAGGAAATAATATTATGCAACAACTAGCTATCAAGGATTAAGGCCAAAAGGACTCAAGTTTGGATGGATTGATCATCATTGGTGGAAAAAAAAAACAAGAATATAAGGAAATCCAATTACTTGGTTATATTGCGTGTAAAACCCATAATTGCAAAGCTTCAAGGAAAAATGTTTTTGAAGGAGGGTACTATGATATGATCCTAAGAGGGGAATATATGGAGTTAAATGTATATGATATCACACCAAGGGGAGCATATATGGGGTTAAATGTATATGTAATGTGGTAAATGCATGTGTAGTAGTGGTTAGCCTAATAAAGGGGCCACATGTGCAATGTGTGAATATGTATATATAGAGAAGATGAAGTTATATTGAGGGAACAAGGGATTTGGATGTATGAATGTATTGGGGTATTTGGAGGAAGATCTCTTATTCTTTAAGGATTTATTATGTAACTCGTATCTCTTCTCTTTCCTGGAGTTGTGCTCCATTATCACATTTGGTGTACATGGTATGTACTCTAATTTATTATGATATCTTAAGGATTTGTTACATACATGTTGGAAAAAGAATAATAACCATTTTGGATCATTATTGTCAATATATTGAGGTTGGAATTTTAGGTTATAAGTGTTTCTTATGGTAAATGTTATGTACCAAATCCTAAAAATATTATAAAAAACTAGATTACACACAATGTACACAAAATTCAAGCATGGTGCACAAATCCTAAATAGATAAGACATGTGAGTTACACAATAACTCCTTAAAGGATAGGAGAACCTCCTCCAAATAACCCAATACATTCATACATAAAAATCACCTATTCATATGTTCATAATGAATACATGACCTCTATATATACCTATTCACGCATTCCACACATTGGCCCTTTATTAGGACAACCCCTATTACATATACAATTATCATATAACATATACATTGAACCTCATATATTCCTGCCTTGGGGTGATATTATAGTACCCTCCTTGAAAAATCTTTCTCTTCAAATCTTTGTAGTAAAGGAATTTATATGTGATGAAACCAAGTAATATGATTTCCTTATATTCCTACTTTCTTGTTGCCACTAATGATGATCATTCCACCCAAACTCAATTTTT
>SNQJ01S0222884.1:0-14911 GCA_010110895.2 Picea sitchensis
CATGTATGGTGAAATATGGAGATCCAATTGTTCCTGCATTACCACACTTTGCAACAAATTCGAATAGTGAAATCAAACAAAATATCATGAAATCAAAACAATAAAAAGATGACATGAAAATCTACACTAACAATTTACAATAAGCTTACCAAGATGGATCGGTGGCCCTTGCCGATGCCAACATGGAAGCTTTTAGATCACCAGATGCTAACTTCTAAGAGAGACAAAATCATTGAATTCAATCTTGCATTAATCTCCAACAAGTAGGTTTACAAAAAGAGTCTTTTCATGAATCCATTCTACATCATAACAATTCTCCTTTAAGAACCATTCTTACAACATGATAATTCCTTCTCTACTCAGACATATAAGGTCTTATTTATACATGAAATCCATGGAGGAATGGATGAAACTGAATCCTCAAACTAAGAAAACAATTTTTACAATTTTAGGAGAAATCCCAAAAATCTGTGTTTTTTAACAATTTGGGCAGATTTGAGTTATTCCCCCACCCATATCTCCCAAACCAATTCTAATTTTGAAAAACAGCCTAAATTTTACTCAATTTGTTATATTCTGGACAAAACCCATGTTTTATAATTTCCATATCTAATACCATATGCACGAAAATCGAGGCACAAATTGATAGTTTGAGTTTTTTTGATAATTTTGGCAGAATCATTCCCCTTGAGCTGGAGGTCCACACATGTGAGCTGGGTGAATTCTAACTCATGTGTCCTCATGAAAAAATCGTCTGAGACAAAACCCATGTGCTCGAGTTTCCTCTAGAAGCTTTCCAAAATTTTGAATTATTTCTAGTATCGGATTAGCACAGGCTGGTGTCGGAATAGATGGAGCCTCGGTACCGGAATAGACTAGGTATTGGATCATGCTTCTTAAGATTCAAAGTGATTAGTATCATACATAATCAAGCATTTAATTGAATTAACTCAATAAAACTAAACAAATCATGCTTTAATCATAAGTTACCTCTTATGCACATAAACAAGGTCATCAAGTGTATTATGGAGGAAACAGTCAATTAGATACACATGGAATAGGTAAAATAGGCTCAGATAGAAGGTAATATAGGGCATTAGAAGTTTCAAAATGGAGACTCAACATGGAGCACGGTTTTGAGTGCAGCCACGAGAGGTCGAATGAGGCAGTTAATGACATGATTTGTGCTCCCTTTCTTATACTTGATGTTGATATGGAACTGCGACAGGTATGTGGACCACTTCTCATGACGATCGTTTTGCAATTTTCCCTATGTTTGTATGAACTGTAAAGGCTTGTGGTCATTGTGGATGATTGTCTACTTTCCTAGAATGTAATGTTTCCATTGACGGTAGGCTTGTACAATGGAATGCATTTCCTTTTCATAGGTGGGGTATTTCTGGACAATATCCGAGAGTGTCTCACTATGGTATGCTACCTGATGACTGTGTTGAGTGAGAATTGCGCCTAAAACATAGTCAGATGCATCGGTCTCAATATTGAATGGTTGTTGCAGATAGGGTAAGGAGAGTATTGTTATTGAGCACAATCGATGCTTCATATCATCAAATTCTCGTTGTTGTTTCTTCCCCCGGGCGAACTTTTCCTTGCCACCACCCTTAGTCACTTGGCTAAGGGCCCATGCAATATGGGAGAATCCCAACATGAACCATCAGTAGAAGTTGGCAAGTCCCAAGAAGCTCTGAAGCTTGGTTAGTGTGGTCGTGGCTGGCCAGTCACGGATGGCTTGGATCTTAGTTGGATCCACATGTACCCCATTTTCATCAACAATGTTTCCCAAGTATTGGACCTTGTTCATGCCAAATGATCATTTTTCCAAGTTGGCATATAGCTTGTGGTGCCACAGAGTGCTCAAAATCTATTGAATATGTTGCATGTGCTCCTCCCAAGTTTTGTTGAAGATGAGGAAGTCATCCAGATATACCACCACAAAAGATTTGGTGAAGGGTCTCAATACATCATCCATCAACCTCATGAAAGTTGTTGGTGCATTTTTTAGGCCAGAGGGCATGACCAACCATTCGAAGAGACCTTCTTTAGATTTTAAAGCTATCTTCCATACATCAGTCAGTTCAATGGGAACCTGGTGGTAGCCAGACTTTAGGTCAATATTGCTAAAGAAATTGGCCCCTTTGAGTTGGTCAAGAAGGTCATTAATTCATGGAATTGGGTACCAATTCCTGACTGTGATTTTGTTTAATTCTTTGTAATCAATGCAGAGCCGCTAGGTCATGTCTTTCTTCTGCACCAGTACAATTGGTCTTCTGCAAGGGGAGGAGCTAGGTTCGATGTGCCCTTTTTGAAGAAGCTCTTGGATCTGATGCTTGATTTCATCATTTTTCATCAATGAGTGACGATAAAATGGTCCATTAGGAAAAGGTGCATTGGGGGTTAGATCAATTGGATGCTTGACTTAGCAGTACGTCAATACCCTGGTGGGTGAGGAGAAGATGTCTCTGTACTCTTACACAATTCCATCCACTTTCTTCTGCTACAAAGAGAGGCTTTGTGTAGAGGTCACAGATGTGACAACGAACTTATGCTTAATGTGAGCATGGATCACAAAGAAGATAAACTTCCTGGTCTATGAAATGACCTTACTCCAGTGCTTAGTAGAGATTAAAGAAATAATGATAGGCGACACTACCTCTAGTATCCTGTACAATGTCTACCAAGAGTAATAATAACACTACGGGGTCTAGACTCATACACAGCATGTCATTTTCACAAATATGGTTGTACTAAAAGAACATCACAAAATTCAAGGGGGTCAATATCACACAATACCTCATCTTTGAAGGGCTTGATGTCATAAGGAAGACGACATTGTTGGATGACGCAAAGATCTCTTCCTTGGTGAAGCTAGTCAATGGTGTAGGGTTGTGGGTGTGGTGTCTCAGTAGTTCCAACCGCTTGACAACCTCTGTTGAGATCTGGTTCGTCTGACTACCACTATCAACAATGAAATGAAGCAGATCCCCCTTTACCCACATATGTGAGTGAAAGAGGCATTCCCCTTCCTCTGGTTATTTTGGTTCGCTTGGATGGACTTTGGTGGTAGTGATAGTGGCACTGGGTTTGGCATCGAAAATATTATTCCCTCCTTCAGGATTTTATTCGGATTCAAAATCTACCTCTGACTGGGAAGCTTTCAGCTTGACCACCAGTGACTTGTTGGAGAGACATTCTCCAGTGTTGTGCCAAGGGATTTTATAGTATTCACACAACTTTCTCGTGTCCTCCTTCAACTTATCATTACCCTTGTTTTGTTGTGGCTTGGACTAGTTGTCCTAAGAGAGGCCATATTTTCTCTGTCCCTTTTATTTTGGGTTGGGGATGCCTTTACCCTGCTTCGTCTATGAGGAGTTTTCATATCCAAACTCTCTCCTCTTAACTTAAATTTTTGCTCGATCTGGACAACATATCTATAAGTCATACCCAATGATGTGATGTCTGAAAACTACATTTTTGTTTGAATGTGTCTATGTAGACAATCACAGTATTTTAGCACCAGATGACATTCAGAGTCTTTGATACCCAATTTGATGCATAGTGTACGGAAAATAATGGTGAAATTCGGTACTGTCTAGTCCCTTTCCTGATGCAGGGTGGTGCATCTTGTGTACTGGTCCTCGTATCTTCCAACATGGTAGTATTATTCTTTAATGGCATCCCTGAAAAAATCTCATGTGGGGGTGACTGCAAATTTTGTAGATTCATCTATGGCCCTTTGCTCAGAGTAAGTATCCCACCAGTCCTTGACATGGGGGACGACCTTAAGAAGTGCAAAAGTAATATTTTCCCTATTGAAAAGATTGTGGACCGAAAAATACCCTTCGAGCAGATTCAACCATTTATATACAACATCTACATCTATCATTCCTTCAAATAATGGAATATCAAAATTTACTTGTACCTTAAAGGGGGTTGCATGGCTGCTTGATGAAGATGCGCCTCCTTTGGGAAACCGTTGAAGGATCTGTGCAAAGTTGTCCATCATTTCGTTCCTTTGTCGTGCAAGGGCTTCCTCAAGCAACATTTTAAAAGGATCCCCTGCTCCACCATCTTTGTTTTTGTCCCCCATGGGTTATTTTCAGGCTTGGTGCAACCGATCTTGCAAAGACTTGACTAGTTCGAGTCCCAACTTCTTGTACCTAGATCTTGTCAGGGACATGCATGGAGAAAAATAAATTAAGAGCAGACCGCTCGGATACCACTGATACGGATTTATGAGTGGAACAAAATGAATAAAAGATTGAATACAATAACACAAAGATATGGAGAACAACAAAAGATATCCAGTGAACAATAACTTCTATTGAATAAATAAAATAGGTTGAAACTGTAAAACTGCAGAACTGAAAACAACTTGCTCGAATGGTGGTAGTTATCTCTAAGAAGAGATGTGGCTGCTATGCACATCTATTTGAGTAGAATGATTACAATGAGGATCCATATGCATTTTTAACATTACTCATGAATTCCAAAACCCTAGACATCCACAAACCTAACCCTAGGAGATGAAACACCAAAAGTTATGTGGGCCCTGATGGGTAAGTTAGTACCTCAACTTCCCTGGGTCGTAACTTTTGCATACGACCTTCGTTTTAGGCATGTGATATCCCGTTGGAAAGGTATTTTCGAGAAATACACATTATGTTGTCAAAATTTGAATCTGTCTATAGTTTGACTGTGGAAAGTCAAAAAAACATTGTTTATGGCCCCAAAACGGCCCTGGAAGTACAAAAAGATGTACTAACATGAAATCTTCCAAAATAAGCCAGTTGGATTGGGTGGGAAGCCACCAATATCATATGGAAGTTGTGTAAGGATTCATAAAACCCTGAAAGTGTAGAACCCTCAATTACAAATAATTACAAAAGAACGTGATGAACTAAATTTGTCAAAAGGATCTAGTTGGAATAGGTGGGTGGCCACCAAATATCCACCTAGATCAAAATTGCATGGTTAGGTTCGTAAAATCCATGAGGATGGGGCTAAGAGCGCATAACCATTTAACACCGAGCATAATGTCACAACCACCCATGTTAATAGAAAACATATGATATTTCATTTGGTACTGAGCAATTTGTAGGTGCACATTTTCACAATGTCCTCCACATTTCATGGAACCACCATTGGCAATCATGATTTGAAAGTTGTTGACTGCATGGATATAATAATTGATATCTTGGGAAATGCAGTGATGAATAAAATTGTGGGTGCTTCCACTGTCAACTAGGATGATGATTTTCTTATGCTTAATGTAGTCAATTAACTTGAGGGTTTAGGGAGCATACAAGCCAGTGAGGGTGTGCAACGAAATTAGCGGTTCAACTCCTAGTGAATCTAAGGGCAGAGTAAGATCATTTTCTAGGGGTATCTCTTCAACTGGGGAAACATCAGCCTCCTCATCAACAACATCCTTAGAAATTTCCATAAACAACTTATGTTCCTTACACTTGTACCCCCAAAAATATTTATCATCACAATTATAGAAAAGACCCTTGAGTTGGCATTCATCCATTTATTCTCTATTTAATTTCTAGATCTTGAGAGGAGTAGGAGGAGAAGTGGGATTAGTGATTCAAGTGCAAGGAATAAAGGAGGATTTTTGGTTTTGGGCAGAGACAATATGGTGTGTTTCCTTGTCTCTTTTAGTAGCTTCCAACCAAGTTTGAGGGAAATCCATTAGGACATGGGCGTGAAATTCATCCTTGAGGCCATTGATAAAGAATTCCCTGAAGAAGGAATCTGACACACCCTCTATTATGGAATCCAAGTGCTCAAAGGAATATATAAACTCTTCAACTGTGTTAGACTACCTCAACTTGGTCAAATTACCTAAATGGTGGATGTCGGTGTTAAAGCGCTAATAAAGCTCCCACCAAAATGTAGTCAATAAACATACCATAGTATGTGAAGAGTCTACACCTTTGTAGTGTGAAGTTTTGTCAAAGGAGGGAGAGCCCTAGGATTTTTTCAACAATTGGTTGATATCAGAGTAGACGAAGTCAAATTCTCCCTTAACTTCGACCTTGAAGGATTCAAATTTGGAATTGGCAGAAGCAATTTCAGAAGTCATTCTCTGGATGGTCTCTTTGTGTTGTTTGGATTCATCTTGCAGATGAAGGAGTTATTGGTTGTAAGTTTTGGTCATTTGGGAATGAGGGGTTTCGGGCAGGGGGAGTGGGTTGATGGAAAAAGAAGTGATAAATGATATGTACCACAATGAGCAAGGCGAAAATAGGAATGCAATGAGATAGATGGTAAATAGGGGTGTCGGAAAGGGTGGGTGAGTCCACGGAAAAAATTCTTAGAAGTGTTAGGTACCACGATGATCAAGGAAAAGAGAGGAATATGATGGGATAGGTCCCAAATAAGGGTTTCGGTGGGACCACTATATGTTTTGTTTTTTTAATTCTTGCGGAATTATACTCTGTCCACTGAAGAATACTACAATGAGGAAATGCCCAAATTGTTAACATTGACAATTATGTAGGAATTTTGCAACTAGGATGGAGGAGGAAGGGTTGCACAATAAAATTTCCCTTATATGTGTAAGTTAAGCAAGCAAGCAAAGAGAGGAAATCTGTATAGGCAGTTGCAATATTTTTAGACAGTCATGTTTTTGCATGAACAACAAGTAGAAAATAGGGAAGAAGAGATTTAGAGATGGAGAAACCATGGAGGGAAAATTATGGAGTGTATTTGGAGAAAAATACTAAAGATCCAAGTTTTCAGGCTAGAAGAGTGAACTCCTCTGCCAGTTGTGTTGTAACAACAAGTGATTGTTTTTGTTTTTCTTGGTAGTTTTCCTAGCAATGATCTTCCTTGAGTTTCCCAATAGTGATATTAATAGTTACTTGAGCAATGGAGACCTTGATAAATGAATGGGATGTTCGATGGAGTAATAACGGTGAAGGGGTACATTCCTTGGGTTGGATAGGTCGAGAGGAATAGAGCTGGTGGAAAATCGGGATAGTTGTAGGAGAATACAAGCAGATTGTGGGATTTTCTATGTTGTGAGTGGAGAGCAAGAGACCATCCTCTTTTGTGGATTTCTATCCCCATCTTGGGGGTGACGTGTTATTGATATTTGGATTTCAACAAGTCTATAGTTGGGTGGAATGTCCATCCCAAGTAGCTGGTTGCACAACTATTTTAAAAATATAAGTTTTTAATCTATTTTTTGTCTTGCATTATGAGTTTTAATTGTTGTGCATGAACTTTGTGTATGCGACCGATTTATATGTTGGTGTCATGAATTATTAATTTCATTTATGTGTGTTTTTAGAATTTTTAGATGCATCTAGTTCATGGTATTAGAAAATGGTTAAAACTATATGTTTTCATGTAGAAGGTAAGCTACATGATTAGTTAGCATAATTTTTTATTTTTTTGTGTGTTTTTCGCATGTAATGGGCCTTACCTGGGTTGGGGAATGTTACATAATTAAGAGTTGAGGTGTGCAAAAAATATAACCCTAATGCTAGACAACTATCATGACATGTTAAATACTAGGCCACTAGGAAAATAAGGGGTTCCATTCTTATTTTATTAATTATTATTCCATAGTTGAGTAGAATAAGGGAGTGGGATATTTGAGCATAATAGCAGAAGAAATATTCCTTATAGCAACCATATAGGCCATATTGTCAATGACAACTCCATAGTGAGTTCGCTTTTATTTGTATTTTCATTTCGGATTAAGGGATTTTTCCCTTGTGACCTTGGGTCAAGTCACAACAGAGCAAGACCAAATTTAGAATACAGAACATACCCTCATCTATATCAATGCATATAGGAAATAACTACTTTTATAAAGGGAGATAAGAAAGTAATAAGGAGATGCCTCACACCTTGAATCCTTCATTCAATGTTGATCCCTGCTCTCACTTCTTGCACTCCAAATATCTTTCAGAACTAGCTTGCAATAGGAAACCAAGAATAGACTACTACAAGGTAGTTACAAATTCAAATAACATATATCATGTGCATAGATCGAACCATATATAAAAGACATTATCATATAATGAACCAATAAACACACAATAGGAGGGAAATATAACTCTTTTATTACCAACAATGTGAGAAAGGCAGTTACAACCTGATTTAGCCTTCAACACAGGTTTGAAGCCAACTTCCCTGAGTTCCTCCAAAGACCTTCAAGAATCGACTCAAGAGATAAGTGTAACACCATTTTTTCTCCCAAGAATGTCATTATGCACAAACTTCATATGTTAACAATATGAGGCATGTAATTGTGTTTTGATTTAATATAAACACCAAACTGCTCACTGAGAGGGAATAACCTTGATAAGTACTAGCCACGACACACCAGAGGAAATTGATGAGGTAGAGGGACTTATGGGATGGTTGAGTGAAATGGAGATGAGATGCATCAATGAAGAAAATAGGAAGCTTTCACAACAAGATAATCTATGCATACAAACATGATGACTTCAACTACCATCACACCAGACTGATGGAGGATACCACATTATCATTAAAGAGAAGGTCATAGAGGTGGTTGATTAGTAATGATTGCGACAGTTGGCCCATATAGAGAGAGAGAGTGGCCAATTGAATAATTTATGGGGGGAATGTACCACAAAACCGCCCCTTCAAATTATGAAGGGAGGACTGCAGGTTACATCTGCAGGATGTTGTGTATATCCTGAGGGGATGGAGAATAAGAACAAGGAAGGAAAAATGCAATGTGTGCAGGATGAGAGAGTATGGAAAAACACAGGCACGCAGAGGAGAGTACAGAGATATGAGAAAGAGACCTTGCAAAATGGAGATAGCATCCAGGTACTAAAGAATGCAACAAAATATGGAGCATGAGAAAGGCTCAGAGATGGGTAACAGAGAACATAGGGACAAATGTGTTGACTGAGAAATAAAAGAATAGCTTTCTGGAAGAAAATAGGAAGCTTGTCTGAGCTGTTGATCATCACCCTGAACATAGATGACTCAGATTCCCGAACTGGAGAAATAATGGGCTGCAACTTGGTGTTTACTGGACAGAAACTGGCATTGGTAAAGGGAGGTCTCCAAAGGACTCTTAAGCAGAGAAGACACTCCCTTGTGCAGAGGAAATCCAATTGAGAAATCTCCTAATAAACCTATATAAACCCAAAGCTCGATGGTAGGTGGCAACTTCTGTTGTGTCAGAGGGAGAAAGAGAGTAACCTTCTTAGATCATTGCAAACTTGGAACCCTACAAAGTCAATTTCTTTGGTGGTATCATGGCTTGGAATGGGGATGGCATGTTGTAGGAAGTGACTCTACAACAAGGCCCAAGGTTGGGAGGAAAGGCATCCTCTCTCAGTCAATTGGATTGGATTATTCTCTTATCAGATAAGTATTCATTTGTACTGAAATCAACTATGAATGATTTATGTGAATGTTCATGAATATAACAATTGTATGATAGCACATATGAATGTGTAAATCTAAGAGATTGTTTGTATACTTACCCTATGATTTTGAATGTTGTAAGATAAGTTATGTTGTGATGTTTACTATTGCCTGGTCAAATCACAAAATTGAATAAATACAAACCACTACCCACTAGAATACTATATATATATATTCCCTATGTGGAGATCCTGCAAAATCATGTGAGGCTTTAACCTTAATTTTGATAGTTCATGAGGGTCATAGAATCGTCTTGAGTCCTCAAGAGACAAAATCGAAGTATTGTAGAACTCGAAAAATGGCTATGTCCTTAGAATGAATAGTTATGATTCTATAAACCTTGTGTTGGTTAGTGAAGAAAAAAAAATGTTAATATGAAGAGATCATGATCGTTGATTGATCGGTTTCTCGGAGTCACCGCTTCAGAGAGATCCCTCGAATGTCGTAGGAAAGACTCTGAATGAGAGAATTTGAAACAAAACCTTTCAGAGTAAGGCCTTCAAAAGGAAATCTCATGTGTTGTGATAATAACTCCGAAGAAAATACCCTGAAGTCAAGCTAGTGTGAATCATAATCTGGAAGAGAGAGGGATTAATCCCCAGTTGTTGATCATTACAGGTCCCACTTAGTAAGTTGGAAGGGTGAGAAATGACTGGGAGCGTCAGAGAGGAGACACATGTCAGTAGTTGATTAGGTGACTAGATTGAGTGCAAGTCGAGTTGGTCCAACGTTTAATGTCTTCGTATTAATCCTTTGATCTCTTAGGAGAACGAGTCTGATAGATGGAAGATATTGACCATAGGTCAGGGTATGGAGAGATGGCACAATATCCATCGATCTGTTGTGAGTCCCATCTAAGTTAAGGAATGTAGTCCTAACGTCATGGATGATGTGACATGCTAGCAAGGAAGCCAGAGTGAATTTAGAGTGACATGAGTCACTCACCCATCAGTGGATGAGTCGAGCAAGGTCAACAACGCTGGAGAACCTTAGAATTTGAATAGATCTCAACCATATGTCAGGAGATCGCGACTTGCATCTATGTCTGTCCATTAAGGAGAGGGGTATATTCCTCGATACCTTTCTTTCATAGTAGTGAATATTCTTTGATACCATATTCATCGGAGGTGAGTGATGAGGGTACTAGTAGAGAGTCTAAGAGATAACAATGATTGACCTACGTGGATCATAATCTCCTCGTGGTAGGATTGACAAGCTCCACATAGGTGAAACGTTGTCACCATGTCATATGGAAAGTGTGACGAGGTGTCATGTGGACGCCACATGTTAGTGGTATAGAGGTCTAACCCCAAAACATTTTGAAGGCTATAACCTTCGATCTGGATCTTAGTTTTGAGTGAAATTTCCATTGTTGGGAAGTTATCACCAAGCAAAAGATGATGGAGTTTTCTAATAGAGTATTTGAGATAGTTAAGAAAAGAGGAAATCCTAATACCCCCACCCATAGGGGTTTGGTGTGTTATAGAGTGGTATTAGAGCATAGTTCAAACTCTAGGCTTGAATGGGTCACCAAGACTGCTTAATATTGTTTAAAAAGGATATATGTTGTCTTGAATGCATGAATTAGAATACTGTCATGGAATTCTAATTGTGATTATTGTTTCAACGCATAGGACAAATTGAAAAAGGCTCACAGCATTGAATGGTGCATCACAGTATGGATGACCTATCACAACTTAGAGATTAAGAATATGATGGTCGAAGGGATAGGGAAACTCCATATTTGATGGATATTGTGAGGCATCTGAAGGAAAATAATGAGAGGCTTATCAGATCCCATGCCAAACATGAAAAGTTGAACGAAGTTCTACTACAGAGTCTGTCTGAAATTCAAAACATCTGCAACAAGGTCCTAGCAATGCAGAATTACAATAGTAGGAGAGGTTGAAAACCCTTTCGGATTCCCAAAATCATGGATTGGATCAAAACGATGTGTTGGCAGCCAATTCACATTTTCCCATTGTCTTATACACTGCCTACACCAATGTTTTGCAAACATCAATTTTTCGTCGCAATTTTCAAATAAACGACACTTTTATTTTTGCGACATTTGCACATTTACCTTCGTTTTTGTTTTCACGGTTGTTAGCGTGAAAACTTAGTCTTTCGAAGTCACACTAGAATCATTATTGAATTGTCGTTATCCTTCTTGTTGATACGCCCATTGCGCTTACGATTCACTTATCATTATGCAGTTGATAAAACCTTTTGATCTGTACTCATTGGACATTATTGGATTGATTGTGTGACTTTGTCTCATTGACTTTGTGATGCATTGGCGATTGGATTTATATGGTCTTTGATTTGATCTACTTGACTATTGGTTTCATAAAGATATATAAGTGTTATGATTAAACCCTTGGTATATTTCATTTGATATGACACCTAGTTTAAAACGCATTGGCACATTGTTTAAACTCTTGATATGAATTGTTACAGCGCATGTCACATAGTCAAAACATTAGTATTGGTTTCGATTTGTATGTTGGGTGTTTAAAACTATGGCATAACTTTGATTGCGCGCATTGGTTTATACACTTACCATTGATTTCATTGGTCGGGCAAGTGACATGATTTTTAAAACTATACAATAGTGGGTTGAACAGCTATAAGTGTCGACGATTGTACCTTGGCAATAACTATTATGCATGGCAGAAATCTGCTCCACCACCTTCGCACGATGTCATTATTGCCTATCCCTTATCCCTGTTTCACCTCTGTTAGCCCGGGTAACCCTTCGTGCACTCTGCTCCTGTGTATGCTATCATCCAAGCCATGGCTCGTTCACCGTGTGCTCAGCTCCATGGCACTGGTGGTGCGAATGGAGACAAACGGTAGCCAATCCTTGCTACTGTTTGACAATGCACAGAAGGACTTAGAGGATAGTGGTTGGCTCACCTTTGTGCAGAGGTTTGAGGGTTTTAATTTATTTGTGGCAGAATAGTTCGCCTTGAATTTTGATGGCTGTAGAGCCAAGGTGGGCGACATTCAGTTGGAAATCAGTGAAGAGTTCATTAGCTCTACCACCGGGTTAGCAGCCATGGGCCAGCGTTGGTTCAAAAATTCTAAGGTGGAAGAGGTGCCATAGCCACTACTGTTCATCTCGTGAAAGGTCACATCCTGTGACAGAGGTATGCCATTTCCATGCTTAAACCACGATGGCATGACCTTTTGATAGTAGTCAAACAATTTGTGACCTGTGAGGGTCGATATGGACTCATTTTTCTCTACCACCTACATTTGTTAATGAATTTTATAGGGTATCCATTGAATATGCCTTTCTATTTTCAGCGTAGCCTGTACAAAATGTCAAAAAGGTTTAAAAGGGAGAAGGTCGATAGTAGCCTGTTCCACCATGGACTAATTAGACTTATCATTGTTCATCACTTAAGTGTCCATGGTGATAGCTGGTGAAATTTTATCGCTTGAAATGGTTTTGATGATACAGACCCTGTCTAGATTGACAAGCCTGTGGTTAATAAAACCAAGGTCGGGCCACCAGTGCCCTTCCATGACCTACTGCCCTCTCCTAAGCCTTCAGTCGACCCTGATATTGACTTACTCGACGTTATAACTGAGAAGGCCGAGGCTATAAAAAAACGTCTGAGCAAAAAGGTTAGAGGTAACCCTACTGTTGATGGCAAAGGAAAAAAGAATGCTCGGCTTATCTCAAGAATGGCTAGAAATAAGCCTAAACCTAGTGTTGAGCAGAAGCCCATAGTCCTTAGTGAGGATTCAGACTCTAACATAGAACGCTTCCTAGCCAGTGAGTACCCTTACTCACAGGGTCTGTGCTCCGAGCCACCTTATGAATTCGTGTCGAATATTCCCCCTTGCCTAAGAAACAATCCCAGTTACGCAGGGATCAAATTACCTAACGAAACCCTCGGTAATGTAACCAAACCCTCACCTGGATCTTCGAAGCCCGGACAGTCATCGTGTGACCAATGTGATGTGTGGTTGGAACGATACTATTTGGGCGTTCCTTTACTTCAATCGAAAATCAAATCGTTGGAATACCAAGTTGCAATGTTGACCAGCCAAAAGAACAAGCTTCAAGCAACTGATAGGAAGCAGAGGACTATTGGTTCCATCGTTTTTTGCAATGTTGAATCGGTTACAGCCATTGTCAACTCCAAAATGTCATGATCAAGCCGTCTACTCATCATACAAGTATGAATTTTGATATCATTTTAGTTTTGTGAATGACCAGGATTAATATAATGATTTGAATTTCGTTTTCAAATAGCTCTATCTATCATTCGAAATGGCTCTGTCATAATGTTGTTCATCCTGTACATTGTTTTCCCTTTGCTAAAAATAAATGAATTTTCGATTTGGATACACAATTTGCTCATACCCAGTTTAGCCACTGATAGATTTTCATCGGATTTGATTCGTTTGTCTGTTAAGTTAACAAAATAGATGGTTTGATTTCAATTGAATTTGTTTGTATCCAACTTGAACAGGAGGTTTTCATGCTAAATTTAGAGCACGATCATATTTTGATTTGGTATGATTTCGTTGTAGTCGGATCACATCGACCCTAATTGAGTTTTGATGATTTGATTTTTGAAACGATTTCGTAAGTTTGGTTGTTACGATCTTTTAATATGCTGTGTCATGTAATCTTATAAAACAGGAATACAACTCTGTTCGGCTCTGATTTGGAAAGAACGACTCTGTTTTTTATGAAAACGATATTCTATTTTAAGCATGTGCAAATGATATCCACGCCCAAATCATGGAGCAGTTTTGATTCATAATAACTATGTTAAACCCCAACTGTTCGATTCGCTCTTATTTTTTATTGGATTATCCCATATCTTGAGTTGGCAAGATTGTTTTATGAGTTGGATTCGTATTATAGATGCTGCTCTGTTTGATTTGCAAAACGAATTGATCGACATTTGTTATCTCTGTCAAATCCGGTTATAATTCGTTTTGAAAGGAAAGGAACGGTTTCGTTCAATGTTAATCGAGTTTGTTTGCCCCAAAATAGAAATAACAAACGATCGAAATAATCCTATAGATCTTGTTGATTGATCTCATTATGATTTCATTTGTGAACATTTACACGCCAATTTTGATTTAATTTGCTCATGGCATGGATCATTTGTTATACAGCTATGTCGATTTGAAAATGATCTTGTCTGGATTCGATCGTGTTTCATGTTGATGAGGCAGCATAACAATTGCCTATGATTTGTTTTAATTATATCGATTTCAATTTGATATGGAACGATTTCATTACTGTTCGATATTATACTGCTCACCCAATTTGTGGTAACAAACGAAATAGAGTATATGCATCTCTGTAGTCATTTGATTTTAGTTTTGTTTTGATCTCGAATTAGTATAACAATCTCGATTTGAATGATTCGTTTGTCTTTCAATTAGCTATTAGATATTTGTTAATAGTTGAATTTAATTCTTTAAAAGA
>SNQJ01S0222885.1:0-14911 GCA_010110895.2 Picea sitchensis
CCAATAAGGAGTTGTCCCTCATTCTATGGGAAGAAGGGGCTAAAGGCCCAAAGGGGTTGGTATTGGGTAAAAGATAAAATTCTTATATAAACCTTCCAGATGCTTCACCCAGGGATCACCCAAGAAAGCAATGAAATGATTATATTTAAATAAAGGGGACCCACCATATAATAAATAAATGCTTGAAAGGTTAATTGAAAGATAGGAGGTCTCATCACAAGCCAAACTATCATGTCCATGGATATCTAGTGGTATGACATTGCCATCATTTTCTCAACAAACCTGGGAAATGACTCTTAGTTGCATGGCTTAGAGAAAGAGGGTCTCATCACGAGCCAACCATATCATTTCCATTAGGTGTTTGTGGGTGACATTTCCATCACCTGGTAACCACGCTAGGGAAGTGACTTTAAATCTCTCCTTCTACTATTATGAAAGAAAATAAAGAAAGAAAGATAAAAGACAATTGATGGGCTTGGAAAAAGTGCATTGCAGACAAAGGTACCACACACCCTCTACAAAGGCACCCATGAATGAGACACTATGACCCCTTGTATGTCATGAGCCATGTTCCCATTGAGTCTTAGCCCCATCCACCTCATACACTTTACATGGATTAGAGAGGGACCTATTGGAATATCTCCTTGACCTAAGGCAAACTCTGCCCAATAGGACACATCGTCAACCTCCCATACTTAATCTTGACAAGTCGCATAGTGTCTTTGAGTTGTTAATTGTTTGATATGGTGATATTTTATGCACATGATTTGATGGATTATTTATTGTTGGATTAACTTATCATGACGTTATGACTTGAGATCCTTGGAGGGCGTGTTCATTTTTCTTTGCAGGACCTAGCTGGTATACAGTTTTGAGAGAACAAGCCTAGCTTGGGCTTCCATGGGGCTACAAGCCCACAGGTTAGGTGCCAAGGGCCCACATGCCAGAGGAGAGACATCATACTTGGATATCCTTGATCATGACTTGGACAACCTATCCCACCCCCTACTTGCCAAATGATTTTCCTAGGAGAGGAAAAATGTTCCATTTTTTATCTTGACATCATGATGTTGGGGACTAGGGCATGGTGGTGAGGTGCCACTCTTTGACACATGGACGTTTGAGGAGGAGAAGGGTATTCACCATGACACAAGTGCCTAGATGCTTGACACATGGCCTTTGGAGGCCCATCCATGCTTCTCCAACACCAACGATTTTGTCAAAGTGGGAAAACGTCCCCTAAAGGGGTGATGTCCTCCTAAATTAGGGTTTTAATTTGTGCAAAAAGTGAAATTTTAAGTGAATTGTTTAATTTACTTTGTTAAGGGGAAAATATTAGGGTTATTGACCCCTAATATTGTGTTTTACTCCTTAATTTGTGGACAAACTATGTTAGCTACTTTTAGTATAAATAAAGATCATAAGATCTCATTTTAAATCTCATAACTCTCCCTCTTGCGAGAGACTTGGTATGAAATTTTTGGCCCTATTGACTCTTTTATCTCTTGTGCACTTTTTTATGGCTATGTTATCAATGGTTGATGGAGGAAGGCCTAGCACTAGCTTTGGATGATGCTTTCTAGTTCTTGTGGTGGATTGTCTTAGCATTTCTCTTGATCTTGGTATGGTTTTTACTCTCTTGCTATCATTTTATTCAAGTCAAGTATTGTTATGATAGGATCTAGGTGGGAAGTATGAGGGCATACACCCCCACCATAGTATTCACCATTGTTTTGCTTCATCTCATTAATAACAAGGGTTTGTTAAGAGAAGTATAAGGGAATACACCCTCTTAGCTTAAACCCTAGCTTAAGAGAAACTTGCCTTAGGAAGTAAAATGGATTACGCCCCCAAGGAGGTAGCTTATATAAGCTCCTTGGGACTCCATTAACCCAATAGTAAAGGCACTGGTCATTGATTTGTTGCATCGGAGAAATAAAATATTGCATTGGGAAATGTGATTTTCGGTCATTTTTTACTTCTTGCAAAGTGGATTGTTTTCCTTGTGCCTTGGGAACCTCACAACCACTAGGGCATCCCCATATAGGGGATACTTATTTATGTTGTTACAAAATTGCATCTTCAGCCATTAGGACTGCAGAAAAGTTAACTTAATTTCTTTAAAAACTCTCTTATCAACCATTGGATTTTGCTCAAAGTTTGCAAACTTGTTCTCCTTGGTCCAATGCACTTTTTGGAAAATTTTGAGGAGATTTCAATGGCTGATTTTCTTGTTGTAATAAATTAATTTTTACGGCCATAAGGCTGATATAATGTTTTGTAGACAAGCGTTTACAACAACCTTATCTTTTGTGCTAGAATATTGGCTTTTCATCTTGATTTTAGCTAGTCTTTCTCTTGCAATTTCTACTTGATCTCTAGCACTTATTGAGCAGATTATAGTACCATTTATTTGCTGATATATAATGTTATCTACTGGTGCAAATTAGGGACAACAACCTTAACCTTGTAATACAACTAATATCTATCATTGCAAAGTGTGTTTTCTTGTGTCTTGGGTAGGTACAATCATCCAAAGAAGTACTATACATGTGGGGAAGCCATTTCTTAACTTACAAGGCATCTCTCCATACCTTTATTTCCATTTATAATTGACCTCCAGGGGCTTCATTTCCACTTCCCTCCATCTCCATAGCCTCCCTAGAGTGACCTAGTCACCCTTGAAGTGTGGGACCTACATCGAGGTGACATTGGGTGTAGGATTCCCAAGTTGTAGCACTTGTTCCGTGGTTGGGTCGGGATTTTCCCAACGTACAACTTGTGCTATAACATTTCCAACCCAGACAAGTGACCACCACATGATCCACGATGGAAGTCATTCAAAAAAACCTCCACTTCTTCAAGAGTTAAGAAACGTTGAAGGATCGATTCCACCCCTCTCCGATACAAAGTGTCAGTGATAATGAGGTAGTTTTTCGCCATATGGAAGATCCGTCGCCGCTCATCTCTCGGGCATTTTAGAGGTAAATTTAGATTTTTATGATATATAAGGATATCCCCATACAACAGATCAGGTGAAGAGATGAGGAAAATGTGCTCATCTGGAAATGAGTCCATCATATTTCCTTCCTTGTTCTCTACTGGAAACTATGACATCAGCTCAACGGAGAATAAAGACTTTTTAGATTTTGTAGACACAAAGTCCAAATTGAACTCCACTTGTTGGATTGACCATGACGATGACGATTGTCTTTCACAATAGAATGTAATGTTAGAGCCGCTGGAAAAAATTAAAATCTCTCAGTGCCAGTTTATCTACATGCGAATATCTAAGTTCAGGACCCATGAGATCGTGGCTCAAGTAATAGATGGCATGCTCTTGGAGCTCATCATCCTTTTGAATAGAACCATGTCAATTGAAGACTCAATTGCTGCCAAATACAACAAGTAGTCTTGATTGTACTTAGGGGGACTCAAAAAAGGATTCGAAACCAATGCTTTCTTCAAAGCATCAAAATAATGTTGAGCAGCTTCATCCCAATAGAATGGGACCCCTTTCTTCAAAAGACACATAAATCCCTTTTTTATATTATCATAGTTCGGAACAAAACGACTGAGGAAATTCACCTTTCCTTGTAGGCTCTAAATTTGAATGACTATACGTATGGGAGGCAACTGATTTATTTCCTCAACCTTCAAAGGGTCAACCATGATCCCTTTTGTTGAAACGTTGAATCCCAAAAGACAACCATAGGTCACACAAAAAATACACTTGTGTGGATTTAGTCGGATCGTATAGAAATGAAACCGTTTGAAAACTAAGTGAAGGTGTAAGAGATGTTGGGCCCTCTTGTGCAAGTGGGCCATGATATCATCTAAGTATGCTTCCACTATGTGTTTCAAGTCATGAAAGGAAAACATCGTGGCACGTTGGAAAGCTGCACCAATGTTTTTAAGACCAAACGATATTTTCCTATAAGTGAACGTACCCCAAGGACATGTGAAATATGTCTTGTGTTGGTATTCTAGATGAATTTCAATTTTCTTGTAGCCAAAATAACCATCCATAAACGAGAATATCTCACTCCCCGCACACTCATCCAAGATCTGATTAATGAATGGTGTTGGGAATTTGTATTTAGGACATGCCTTATTCAAGTCCCTAAAATACATGAAAACATCGATCGTACCCTACTTATTATCAACGGTAACAGGGTTGGAGACCCATTCTATCAGAAGAAATGGGTAAATAAAGACTGCATTAAGAATCTTTTCAACTTTCTCCTTTATTGTCGCCGCCTTTCTTGGGTTCAAACGTCTCAACATATTTCAAACTAGGTGTACATTCTCATACGTTTTAATCTCATGTTTAACTATTTCAGGATCAATGCCATGCATTTCCTTGTAAGACCATGAAAACACATCTTGAAATTCCTTAAAGAGTGTTGTATATTGAGTGATCTCTCCTTGTGAGCATTATGCTCCAATAAAGTCATTTTCGACAATTTCAGGATTCCTAGAAATATTGATTGGGATCGTTTCCTATATGTTAGCCATGTTTCCTTCGACGTAGACACCGTTTCTAGACAAGGGATTCACTACTCTGTCAACACTTCCAATAATGGCCGACTTGAACTCTCCATTCTCCACTTGACTGAGTTCAAGGAGGAAATGCGATCTATGATGCAAATCCTCCCAGGGCCTTTTGGCTCCAACCATCCCCTTGATAATTGTTTCATCGGAAGGCAAGATAATATTTAAACAGTCTTGAGAGTTTGAAGAGTTTTGAGGACAGATAGGCTCAGGAAAGAGATAATCCTCCTTGGTGACCATTGGAGTTTGATTTGGGTCTATTGTATCCTGTTGAATGGCTCGATAAGATATTTCATCTCCAAACAAAGGTTCGTCCATCTTGACATGGAATAAACCTTCAACCATAATAAATGGAAAGGGAAGGGTCTATGGGTATTTTATATATGTTGTGCTAAATGAAGCGACCCTATTAACTAGAGTATCATGAACGTACCAAATCGGTGCAAGGAAATCAAAATATCCCATTATTGAAGGGTACATCCCACAATCGATGCTCTTAGTGGCCTCCTGAGAGTTTTCAATACAAAGGACCATCGACCCATGATTAGTTTCTGTGTCAAAAAGGTTGGACGCCACCTAATGGATAGTCACAATTATTCCCTCATGGGGAAAGCATATAATATGAAAAATTGTTGAGACGACAATTGTTATGGTGTAGGTCCAACTTCTTCCTAACAAGACATTCTAGCCGAGTGACACGTCGACTAATTCAACCTCTACACAAACAGAATTCCCCCTTAGCATGACCAGACATGAAGGAATCAAACCATGTGGCTAAAACATGCGTCCATTGAAGGTAGTCAAGAGTGTATGAGAAGGGCTAATTTCAGGAGAACTGATGGCTTTCCATCATGACAAAGACATCATGCACATGGAATCTCCTTCATCAATGAAAATTATCTTAAATAAGATATTGTTGCAAAAAACCCCTATATGAAAGGCTACATGATATGGAAGTCATTTTCTCACATCATTAGCATCAAACTTCATTACGAGCTGACTAGTAGAGTCTGCAGCTCCTATGGAAGATAACAACGTAGTACGCTGGGAGGGGAAACTTTGGAGAACCTTCAAAGCGGACATTGCACAAGTCGTTTGAGCCAAATCCTCCACAACAAAATAATTGGGAGAGGACCGTGCATTATGGTTATGCATTGTCCTTTTATAAACACCCTTAGGTATCTATGACACTCTCTCTTTCTCATGCCTCTCTATGTGGAAAGGAGCTTGATCATATGAAATTTTTTTACCCTTCTCATTCAAATCAGGGTTATCATAATTTTGATTTCTCGTCGACAAATACACATCTTTTAGCTTCGAGGAGTTAAGCATGTTTACTACTCCTTTATATCCATCACAGGGGGGATCACTTGAAGTGCCCCCTTGTGGGTTGAAGTTGGAAGAACCAACTTACAAGTTATTCCCTTGCAGAAAAGGTTTTTGCAACACAACGGGTTTTGTTGTTGATTCAAATTGATAAGTCATTGGACTTCTTCTATTCGCGTGCATTGGTGTGTAAGGTGATCATCGTCACAAATATTACAAGGAAACTTCACTTTCCTTTTCTCATCCTTTTCCCCCTTAACATTTTTTCCAAATTTTTATTATTACCCCCACCAACTTTCTTTCCCTTGCCTTTTATTTTGTCTCCAGGCTGTTGAGGACCCTTCAAAGTCTTTGTTTGCACATAATGTACATCAAAAGACTGGGTGGCAGGGGTAGTCGAGCCAGTGGTTGGATCAACCATAGTTTGTTGGATAACAAGTTTTTTCATCTAGCTAGTGGCCAGATCTATGAATTTTGACTGAGAAAAACCCACTATACCATCGACATGTGGGTTGGACATTAGCTTTTCCAAGTTGATAGTAGATCGCAACGCGTTCAACATAATCTCATAGAGCATTCATGATTGAAAGTATATAAGATCTAACTAATGTGCCCTAAAGATTGCTTGTTCCCTTGAAAACACTCCCGAGGAGGAACTCTGGTGGAACCATAGGCTTAATCAGGCTCTTATTTCTCCTCCATTCCCGAATGTGGTTGAAAATGTGAGTGACGTTATCTTGTACAAAGTTAGCCAACAATTCTATCCCAACATCGTACCAGATAGGGAATTGGAAGTGGTTTAAGAAAACCATAGCTAAATCATTGAACATCGAGTACTTCCCCCTGTCGAGTTCAAAATACCATTTTGCATTTCCTCAAGTGAGAGTACGCTGGAACAAAATAAATATGATTGAATCGTCATTTAACAAGTTGGACGAGCACCAAAAGTGGAATGTATTCACGTTTTCCCCTCAAAATTTGGAATGTCTAAAGGTAATTTAGTTGATAGAGTATGCCAATTGGGGTCATGATGAATAACATCATTCATCTACTTGGAAAAATCTAGCAAATGCACAAATTTTCCAGAAACAACAACCCAGGATGCGTCATTGACTGATGAGTGGCCTAAAAATAAGGTCCTGAATTGTAACTGGCACTAGGGTGCTAGAAAGATTTTGCAACCGAACCAGATCTTGGGATATAACCTTGTGGCCCCTGGTTAAATGGAAAAAAAACTCCACATATCTTGTTCCCTAGTGGAAAACTGGGGTTACCTCCAACGGAGCCCCCATGGACAGGAAGAAATCCTGGCATAGGGGTGGATTGACCAGGAAAAGGGTTTCCCACTTGCGACATTCCTAGGAAGGGATTCCACTAGACTTAGAGAGGGGTACTCCCCAAAGGTGTCCCTAGCGAGGACATAGGTCCTTTCCAGTGGGAGAACTGACCTTGGAATGGGTTTCCCCCTACCAAAGCTGCAGACACAGTGAAAGTGTGAACGGGGTCGGAGTTGACAACATACTAGTGGATTGGGATCCACTACCCATAGAGGAGCCACAACCCCATGAGGGGTTAGGGATAGAAAATGGAATAGGTACACTTCCTATGAATGGAGATGACGAAGGAATGTGACCTCCGCCCCAAGACAAGGCTTAGTAAGGAGCTTGAGTGCTCCCCACATGAACATTCGATGACTGGGATGTTGGTTGAGAACTCACCAACGTGTTAAACATGTACATCGACAAAATTACGTAAGAGAAAGCGTTTGGTGTTGATGAAAAATATTTTGTTGCACTCGAAACGTGAGTGGGAACGATAACCGATGAGGAAATGCTGATGATTTTTGCAGTGACGATGTATTGAACCACATTTGTCATTTGAGTCAACATAACAGGAGGAAAGATTCCCCCAATAATGATCGCTGAGGTGGGAGTTGTAGGGGCTCCTGACCCTGACACTGGTGAAGTGTCATCCATAATGGCCCACCGAAGAAGTATAATATCAACAAAGTCCAATCCTAGAGTAGGGACTCGTACGACTAGAAACAATAAAGTCCAAGGTAATGAAGAATTAAAGTGGAGTGAATTCTTCAACTCCAAAATCCTCAACAATTACCTCTTCTGGTTCTAGAACGTTGAGTTCTGAAGAGTTATGGTCTATGATCTCATATTGACAAACCAATACGAAAGTGTCAGACTGATCAAGTCGACACCTTTGAGGAGGCGAGGGAGAATTATTTCTAATCTCTTCCTTGGGAATAAGGCCTTGAATTCTCCTCGATCTTCGAGGTAGTGAGTTGGCCACTTTGAGTGATCAACTCTCGGTGACAATCTACTTGCCTATCTAAGGCTGAAATACCTTCACCAAACACACCTCTACAAATCCCTAAAGATAAAATAGACACAAACAACTCTGTCAAGATTCAGACTCAAGTGGATTAAGTATTGGGATCAAAAAAATAATAAAGTGTGCTCAGGCCCTTTCGGATGAAGGCACGGGTTGATTAAGTCTCGTGGACCAACAAACAAAGGTATGAGAAGCAGTTATCTTGACCTCCAAAAATCAACCTTATCTGGTGTAAGTACTATTGAGGAAAAGATATGAAATGATCTTACTCAAGCATTTTCAGATTCTGCTTGGCTAAAGAAAAATAGACGGGAATGTCACCCTATGTTTATAGCCATAAAAAATAATATCCTAACTCACAAGTATTGATTACAAGTGCTTAGGCTTGTCTTTTTACAAATAAAATCTTGCTGGAAAATTCATTATTAATACAATTTTCTGAATATAACTATTGCTGAAATAAATGTAGAGATAGAAGTAAAGACACCAAGATTATAATCAATATAGATGAGACATAAAACAATCCTTTATTTCATTTAAATTCATCAAAGACTCATTCTCTTTACAAAATTTCATGAAGAAGTTTTGGACTAAAGTCACACTTAGACGTCCTCGATGAAACATACAAAAGGACCCCTGACAAAAAATCAAAACTGAACTCTAAAAGATGGATCAACTTCCCACAAATTGTTTCCCACTCGACTCTGCACAATATCCTTTGTCAGTCATGAAAACTAATTCACAAACATACAAGTATACACAGACTATCAAAGATAGATCAACACCTCTGGAACAAAAGTGTCTAAATGATGTAATTCAACCCTGAATAGTGTTGTTTACAATAAGACCCTGCTATCATAAAAACAAATTAGGCTTGTGATCAATTAAGGAATGAATGAAACCTGGACTATCTCAACACAAACTCAAAGAGAAAACCTTAGTATGCTTCTCCTTCTATGCCCCCTCTTTTTCCTCCATTTTCTTTTTCCTTTAAGCAGTTTAGAATTAGTTGAAGTAGTTGAACTACCTCTTTAGTTAAGTTAACTAAAAACTCAACCAACTTTTTAGTGAATGGGGGAAAAGTAATAAATCATAATAAGGGTTTTAAATAAATCATAACTAGTAGGTGGGACCCCTTTTGACTCCCTTTAGTTCTTAACAATCATAACATAACTAGTTAATTAAACAAAACACCCCTCCTTGTGACTCCCATAATCACATTCATATTTGACAATTTATCTTATTAATATTCGAAATTATTTTCAAAAATATATATCCAAAAAACTTGTTGTCCAAAAATATGAAGTCATTTGTTCTCAACAATAGATAAATAAATAAAACTTAAAATCCATATTTTTCGGTCTGTGAGGCAATATTTCCCTTTTTGTTGCTATCACCCTTTAAACTCTCAAAATTTTCCTTAGGCTGTGTGGAGCCTTTAGGCCTAATCTCGTTGATCACATGAGAGCAATCGTCCCTCAATTGCATGAGGGTTGACACCGATTTATCAAAATCATTTGAAGGTGAGGAAGGGGCAGTGGTAGCTTTCTCTTTGTCAGGGGAATGGTGGGCCTTGGTTTCAACCTTTTGCTTGAAAATCTCATTCTTGTATGCATAATTGATTAGCAAATAGTTCATTTATCATCCATACATGACAACTCTTTTAAAATATGAAATACATTTTGGCTCAGGAACATATCAGGCTTATGCAATCCAATCCATACAAATTGCTTAACTATTGTCAATGAGCAGGGGATTAACAAAGGTTCTAGGATATGTGAGGGGTTTTTATTGAGCGAAAAATGTCAAAATGAGGGGGAACATATTCATGGTTACTGCTCACAGACAACAACAATCAACTGTAACGTAAACCAAAGAATATGCCACTATAATTCATCCAATAAAATGTGATTTCAAACTATTATCATACAAAATTCCTCTAAACTGTAATTAAATTTTAGGAATAGGGGGTGAAAAATGAATATGGAAAGGTGAGGGGATTGTAATTAGAGAAAAGTGAGATATTGGTAAGGAGGAGAGTAGATATTGTTCATAAAATTAATTAAGTAATCCATAATCATTCTATATCAAACACAAAATATCCCACACCAACCAATAATGACTTTGCTCAATTAAACAACCACTATGTATAACTCAAACAATTATGTGTATTACATGTTCACTGTTCACAATTAAATCATTAACACAGTATCATCAAAACAAGACAATATGCCTTCCACAACAACCTGTATGAGTTATGTTTCTGCCCAATTGTCCCAGTTAATATTTAAATTTTTTTCCAAATGAACACACAGTCACTTGTTCCAGTTTGTACCATCCAAACATTAACCAATGTCTAGAACTATCTCTTCAAATAAAACACAGACACAAAAATCACACCCGATTCCATTCCTCAATTCATTTTAATAATTAAATTGTAATGAGATCATATTGTTGCAGAACATGTGCCTAATATGAATCAATGCATGATATCTATCAACCATACACAATGGAAAATCAAAACACAATCATCAATATATCCTGACTTGCCATTTAAACTCACAGCAATCACCCTTTCAACTTATACGATATTGTAGGATACACAGACCATTCACAAGAGAATTTATGCGATAGTACATGTTTAATTCATCTGAATATAAACATTAACAATGTTGAGCTATCAATATAATACAGGGAGACAACGACAGTATGCCTAATCCCACTTCTCAATTTAATCAAATTGCAACAAAACAATATTGTTAAAAATCCTGTGACCATCTCTGATGGTGTAATCAAGTAATATCCAAAGCATATACAATGGATAGCCACACCACAAGTATCATGATCACAATATTCTCATCTGGCGATTTAAAACACTCAGTCACAACAACCATCAACTCAACATAACATGTTGTAGGAAGCCCACACATACCAACGCATCACGCACGAAGCATCGTTGTGAATTAACAATTATAAACTAATGTTGGGTTAACAATTCAACAACTATAATTTAAGAGACATCGAATGTGTATTCAATCCCATTTCTCCAATCAAACAATTTACCAAGTTGATCTTATCAATTCAATTTTCATAATAATCAATGTAGTGACTAAATAACAAAACCAACACCACTGTCAACATAATCAACAGAGACGAGCCAAAAATCGAACACTGTCGACAATACACCACCAACTCATAACAACCAACCCTATATCTGATAGGACATAACAATTTCCTCTATCAAAATCCAGGATTTGAGTAATCAAGGGCTTGCTCTGTGGACCGACACAGGGGAATTGGATTCGACCCCTAATAGCGTGTAAGAACCTCTGAGACCATAGGGTGAACACACAGGGCATACCACCAATAACCTCACAGACAGAGTGAGAATTCTCATGATAGAAGAGACTATGAACATAGGAGCAAGGATTTATTTTGGTCCTGTAACAATACTTAGAACACACAAGGTATACCCTTGTGGTTTTCCCAATCAACTGAAGAATGTTGAGATAAAACAGAGTCGAGAAAAAGCAATCAATCTTAAGCAAGCCCTTTGGAATAATGTCTATCATAACCCACTGCGCAAACATCGATAACATAAATGAACCCATACCCAAGTGAAACAATGCACAGTGACACAAGGTGTTTCAAACCCAGAAGCCCCATAACAAAAAAACGACTGGGTAGGGTGATAAGAATGTGTGGATACGACCAACCGATTTGGACCGAATGAAACCCTTCAACCAAGAACAATAAGGATGACAGAGAGTGTTCATGGATTTTAACACAAAGAATGATCAATGAACTATGACTTCAAACATTATCGCAATGAAAAGCACACCAACCATTCATCCTAGAAAAATATCACAAATTTACACAGTTTCTAGACTTAAGGAAAGCACAGACCCATACATCATCAAGCCAATGTCTATTTCATAACCAGATCGGGTTCATGGATGGTGAAAAGACATACCTGTAACCACGAAAACCTTAAAAATGCCAGCTTGGTTGAGCAGTTCTTCCTCTGCTTGAAAGTCAGAGCTTAGCCACAATGAACACAATTGAACAATAGCCAGGGTGATGGCGAGTGGGAGGGGTATGGAGTGATGTGTAGTAAATGCACGTCACCTCCACCCTCCATTCATTCAATTCCTTAGTACACGCCATCCCACTAGTCCATTAACCCATTCAATTAAACCATGCATCGAAACCAACATCCACTAATTGCCAAGAGTTCCACCATATTAAGCATTGCCAAACATACCTTAATGCATATCCAACGTGTCTCCACATAACTCAATATATCGCATAGCCATTTACATTGTTAGTTTGGATTAACACCATTTCCCTTAACTTCAAATGCATATTGCAACATCATATAACATAGTAGCATAGTTCCTCTCTTATGGATTTTGTTCATATTGCTTTATTTCTTTTCAATTGTTCTTATTCCCCTTCAATTTCTCTTATTTGTTGCTACTAACATGTATCTTTTGAAGGTGGCACAAGTAATAATTCAAGGAGTAAATAGCAAAGGTAACAACGGATATCATAAGCCATTACGACATGACATTTGAGCCTAGAGCAAGAGAACAAACATGCATTATCCATCATCCATCTGTCGCTAATAGAACCAAAATTGATCATCAATCATGCTCAAACCTGTAAGCAGTGTCGAACAACAGTAAAAAAATCAAATAAGAACTAGATCGATCCTCCAATCTACAAGGAGGTCCCACCTACTAGTATTATATATATATATATATCATTAGCTTATAATTAATAGGCTTTTAGCAATACTTTGCGGGAAAAATCCTCATTGTGATTTTAATCGTCAACAAACTGGCGACTCCACAGGGAAACTTGTTTTCAACAGATTTAGAACTCATAACTCATGGTTTCGTATACCAAGAACAATAAATTAAGAATATATAACCAAAATAATTATGCAACAGGGGGAAGTGAGCGTATTTAATGGAAAAATGACCAGGAATTTGGGAATAACTCATGAAAAATGTTAAGTATGAGGGGGTTTATCCCTGTATGCATAATCATTCAACCATAATCTTCTCTTTTATTTCAAGGAGAAAAATTATGGACTTTCTCTTTGAAATTCTCAATGGATGAATAAATGGAAAGCAAAAGCGGGAGATAACCGATTTCTTTAAAAGACAACAGTGAAGGTAGATAGAAAGTTCAAGTGTGCCTTCAGGGGAAACATCGTAACAGTTGTGTAAGCTTGATTGTTATCGACTAACAATATCTTATAGGAGTGTCATTGTGGAAAAACTGATCCAACATCTTACTCTTGACCAAAATCAATTAAAAGATGAAAATAGAAATCATAACAGAATAAAATTGCAAAATGTAAAACAACAGAAAAACGATAGAAATGTAAAATCAATCGGAAATGTTTAAAACAGAAAGTAGAGCTAGACTACTAATATACATAAAAACCAAACAACGTTAGGATCTTTCACGCTGGTCCCACATAATGCTTCAAGCGAGAACCGTTAGTGTTGTAGGAAAACAATCGCTCTTGTAAATCTTTTAGAATATAAGAGTTAGTACCTAAGACAAAAGCGATCCTGAAAGGACCCAGCCATAGTTTTTGAAATTTTGAATGTCTTCCCCTTTCAGCATGAGCTGAATCCCACAACAATACCTTTTCTTTGACCCTAAATTTGACGTTCTCGACACACTTGTTGAAATACTTCTTAACAGTTTGTTGTCTCCTTTTAATATTACCCAAAGCAAACATCCTTTGCTCTTCCAAATCTAGGAGTGTGTTTATCCTTTTTGAAACATCAAAAGAATTTAATTCTTCGACCTGTATCATCAAACTTAAGGAATAAAGCTACAATTCAGTTGGCAGGAGGGATTCTTGACCATAAACAAGTTGGAAAGGAGTGCAACCAGTGCTTACCTTGGCGGTAGTTCGATCTGCCCAAAGGGTGTAAGTGAGGAGAGTGTGCCACTGACGAGGCTTATCTTCGATGAGCCTTTTGACAATTCTTACCAGATTTTTGTTGGTAGACTCAACTTTCTCATTTCCTTGGGTATAATATGCTGATGAGGTGAAATGTTTAACCCCCAACTTAGCTAAAAATTGGGTCAGCTTAGCAGAAATGAAAGCGGGACCATTATCCGTAATAATTTCCAATGGAAGACCAAATATGGAAAAAATGTTATTTTCAAGGAAAGAAATTACCTAATCATCTGTTGAATGCTTAAGTGGGAAAGCTTCAACCCATTTTGTAAAATAGTCTGTGCCTGTCAAAATAAAAACTTGTCCTGCTGAAGACGGAGGATTAATAGGGCCAATAAAATCTAATCCCCACTTTGAAAAGGGAAAGTCTGGGAGGACAGGTTGTAATGACATGGATGAAAGGCGTTCTTTCCCAACAAATTTTTGGCACTTTTCACAAGATCTCAAAAAAACATAAGAGTCACTAAAGATTGAAGGCCAATAGTATCCTTTTCTAATAATCTTGAAAGCAATGGTTTTAGCAGAAAAATGACACCCTACATGAATGAAAGAATTTGAAGAGCCATGAGTTTCTTGCAACAATTTATGTTTGTCTTCATTGTTTACATAGTGAAGGAACACAACATCAACATACCTTCGAAACAAGAACTCTCCTATAATGACATATCTTGCGGATTCAAGACAGAGCCTTCTCCT
>SNQJ01S0222886.1:0-14911 GCA_010110895.2 Picea sitchensis
CTTTTGCCATCTACATTGCCCCCTGGGCCTTTAGCCCCTTCTTCCCATGAGGTAAGGTACAACCCTTTCCAAGTGGAGCCTTCCCCAATGCCCAAAAATGTGGATAGATGGAGGGGATAAAGATGGAAAATGGTAAGTATGGAGGGAATGGGCGATGACTCTTCAGAGATCCATTAGGTAACAACCTATCCTAAAAGGAAACCAACTTACTAGGGCAACATGTGACCTTCCCAGGTTTGGACAAGGCAAAGAGCTTAAAGTCAAGCAAACGTTATGAAATCTAGAAAGATTCAATGCAACTTGTTTAAATGTTTTAAAAATCGAAGCGATACATACCATGATACTCGGACTTATTACCTCATGGAGCGAGACTCATTGCCATTTCATGACCAAGCCGTTGTGATGAATACTGCTGCTGGTGATATGTGGACTGCACTGAAGAAAAGAGGGGCCCTCCGGGACCATGCTTAATTCGTCGGGCTTTCGGCACTCCATGTCTTTGACCCGTGGGCTTCGAGACATGATCTCCTTAGTTATCCCTAGGCTAGGGGATAACATGCAGAAAGTTACTAAACTGTTTGCTGTCCTAAAATGCAAGAAAGGACAGTTTTGGAGATTGAAACTTAGAGGCAATCTCAAGGTCAAAGACAGACCTTAGTTGGCAACCTCATAGTACCTCAGTTTTCTTTAATAATCGCTCTCATTCCATGTGAAAATATGTATACATTATAGACAAAATATGGAATATGAAATATTATCATGAATGGAGTCAATTTGATACAATGAGGAGGACTCTCTTTTATTTTGTTTATTAGGGAGTTGTGTGCTCTCTAATTCCTAACCTTCTCCTTAACTCATTTCAACTTGTCACTAAGCATTCTTGTATTATAGTCACTTGACCATAATATGGCATTATTATATAGGGCTATAGTATCGGAGTGTTAAAACTTAATACTCCAGAGTCCAACATAACTTTTGTTGAATGATATCTCACACTAGTTGATGTCCCTGTTGAAAGGTGAACTGAGGGAAAATATAAATAACAAGGGGATTGGGAGGGAAAGAAAACCACATTATTTATTTTATAAGTGTATGCATGGCCAAACAAAACAGTTGCTGAAGCTTTCATCTGATTTCTTGACCCAGCCAGAATCTAGATAGCGTTTATGGGTTTTAATCACTACAGTAATGCCATTTTTTTTTTTTTTCGTTTATGGAAAATGATCCATTATCTCTGAAGTTGGGCAGAAAAGATTTGTGTGGGGACTGTAGATATATATTTTTTTATCTATATCTTGCAACTACTGAGAACTTGCATTTTCTGTTTATACATGCTATTTGATCTATACAAATATTTTGTTGAACATCTTTTCAGAAACACGGCTGGAGAACTTGCATTTTCTGTTTATGCATGCTATTTGATCTATACGTATATTTTATTGCACATCCTTTCAGAAACACGGTTTGAGGAAGCTGTTGGCTTATGTTGGCCCTGGCTTTTTGGTCGCAATTGCTTATATGGACCCAGGAAATTGTGAGCACTGATTATATTCCCCACATTTTTAGTACTTTCAATCCTGACAGTCTACAAAGTTCACTTATAAATAAAACCGAAATAACTTTTTTCTTGACTTTTCCTGCAGTTGAAAGTGATCTTCAAGCAGGTGCACTCTATAAATATGAGGTACGCTTTCAATTTCTTTATAATTGAAATGTATCATTTGATTGACATATTGAATAAACTGAATGCTGGAATAACTAATGAGATATCAGAATCTTGAAGTGAGAGTAATGACTGACAGCTCACATATGCTGGACCTAATGTTTATGAATCAGGGACTTAAGATGACATTATGCAGTACTTTGTTATAGAATTTTTCTGATTATCTTTGAAAATCATAATTAAGTCTTTGTACTGGTTGTGAGAGGTGTATAAAAGTAGCTATATGAAAGCAATGGGTATTTGCAGTTGCAGACTGTATTTCCAGCTATTAGTCAATGTCTTTTCTTGACAAAATTTTGTTAGTAATCCACAGATATTTAATCGTAAAAAATCTCAGTTGGTACAAATTTGAATGTCAATAGACATTATTATTTTGGTTGATACCCGAGTTGTCCTATTTAGCCAAATTACATTGATAATTAGATTAGACAGTAATTTAGGGAAAAGTGAACCAGCAATAAATTTGGATTGCTTTTAAGATGACATTGCATGTTATGCCTTTATAGAATGAGAGGCACTTGAGGCATATGGCCTAATTTTAACAACTCACTTGTTCAATGCTTCTCTTGGAGATCTTTCTCTCTCATTCAGATTCGCCCTCCTTGTTAGAAGCAACTGTTCTGGTTGTGTGTTGGTAGACTGACCTTTTATATTTATGGTGGGTTGGCTGGTGTGCGACAGATTGTATCTTACTTCCGAGTGTTGACATTGTTCAAGTTCCTTTAGACATCTTGATCCTTTAATAGCTTTTAGAAAATATTTCAAAGGTTTGATGTCATTATATTTATTCTCCTTTAATACTTCCAAGGTTTGCTTTTCATAAGATATTGACATTAAATATTTTAAAATTTAACTTGCCTTTATCTTCACCCATGTTTATGAACTACATTATTTGAACGGTCTTATCCCCTTAGGCCAAACTTTGACTTAGTAGCTCTGGATTGTTTGGTGCTTTGATACTATTGTAAGAAAATGGAAGCATGGAAGCACGCAGATATGCAAGAAATATAGATATTGTGTCTTGATTAGAAGTGGGGTTACTTTCTCATTAGGATTGACACACTTTATATACATGAGTTTTGTGGTTGTTCGATCAGAAGTGAAATTACTTTTTCATTATGATTGACATACTTTATATATAAGTTTTGATTGACATACTTTATATATAAGTTTTGTAGTTGTTCTACTGAATGTAATTAATTAATATATATAATAATAATAATAATAAATCATAATAAAATAATATTAATCAAACAAAGAAGTAGGTGATAAAGGTGATAATTTAATGTTATTTATATACAACTTTTTTGTAATTTGTAATACTCAATTATTCTATATATTATATTTATCTTACATAGATTTATTATTATTGTCTTATTTGTTTTAGATATTTAGTATATGCATTTTAATTTATTATATTTATATTTATTTTATATATTATATTTATCTTACATAGATTTATTATTATTGTCTTATTAATTTAGATATTTAGTATGTATTTTAATTCACTATATTTATATTAGAGTTTGTTCCAGGACACTTTATATATAAATAGTAAATACATCTATTATAATAATAAATCATAAATCATAATAAAATAATATTAAATAACTAAAAGTTGTATATGTAAAAATTATATATATTCAAATAATTGGTTTTGTTTAATTGTTTTATATTTTGGTTTTTTTCTTGGAATTCGGTTACATAAGTATGCATAAAATCACAATTTCCTGTAATTTAAATTGCATTTTTGAATGCAGAAATGGATTCAGCTTGCTGAAAAACTTCCCACTCAAATCTGCATATTCAACAATTTTTAACTGAATTTCAGATAATAAAACACAAAATATCCCAAAAAAATACAAAACTTAGAACAATTAAACTATAACTTTAATGTTATTTATATACAACACCAATATCATGTTATTATAATTATCAATCATTTTATATATTCAATACATTATATTTATTTTACATAAATTATAGATTTCTTATTGTTACTCTTATTTATTTTGAATATTTAATGTATGCAATTTAATTCAACTCAATACATTATATTTGTTTTACATTATAGATTTCTTATTGTTGGTCTTTTTATTTTTATTTTGGATATTTAATGTATGCAATTTAATTCATTATATTCATTTCTTAGCCTGTACTGCATTGATTCCCATTATATTTATATTACATTATAGATTTCTTATTGTTGGTCTTATCTATTTTGGATATTTAATGTATGCAATTTAATTCATTGATTCCTAATTTCTTAGCATTTACTGCATTGATTCCTAATTTCTTAACATGTAATGCATTGATTCCGAACTTTGCTCACACACTTTCCAGAAATTCTATTAACCTGGCCTTTGCATTGGTTCCGAACTTTGCTTACACACTTTCCAGAAATTCTATTAACTTGGCCTTTAGCCATCTCAATTATTTTTGCTAGCTTGTAGCCAATCTTTTTCAAATTTTATCACCAAACTCTGCTGCAATAGTCTAAGCCCAAATTGCTGCGGCTAGGGTTTTTCCTAGCCGCAACCCCTTAAAGAGCACACCAAGGCTTGGTTCAAACGTAAGAAGGCTTTGGAGGATTCATCGCTGATTAGATTGGAAAATGAGATCTCTCATCTCATCGTGAAGTCTACCAATGCGGCTCTTTCTTCAGAGGAAGCGACTTCATTAACTGAGTTGGAGAGTTCCAGAGCGGCTCTATTACGGAATGATGAAAAATGCTGGAGGCTCAGGAGCCGTGCGACCTGGCTCAAGTGGGGTGACTCAAATTCTAAGTTTTTCCATAGTGTCGCTAGCCACAACAGGAATAAGAAATTAATTTGGTCCATTGACAGCGAAAACAATGGGACCATCCGTGGGCAAGAGGCAATTAAAAAGGAAGCGGCCGCATACTTTGAGCACCTTTTTAAATCCGACGGTGGACTCAGCCTGCCGAACAAAGTCTCTACAACCGGCCTTTTCTCTAATTTGGTTACACAGTCTGAAGCAGCCGAACTGTTCAAGCCCGTCACTTTGCAAGAATTACAGAATATCTTGTTTCTTTTTAAGAAGGAGAGGAGTCCAGGTCCAGACGGCTGGACGGCTGAATTTTTCTCCCACTTTTTTGATCTCGTTGGCCCTGATCTACTTCAGATGGTGGAGGATTCTCGTATCAAAGGTAAAGTCTCCAGTAGTCTTAATTCTACCTTCCTGGTCTTAATTCCAAAAGAAAATTGTTCTTCTACCTTCAACGATTTTAGACCGATCTCCCTTTGTAACCTAGTCTACAAGCTTATTTCTAAAGTAATCTCCAATCGGATTAAGCCGGTTTTGGAAACAAGTCTCTCAGTTGAACAGCTTGGGTTTCTAAAGGGAAGACGGATTCAAGATGCCATTGGTGTTGCCCACGAGTGCATCCACAGCATCATTCAAAAAAAGCAAAAGGCGTTGGTCATGAAACTTGACCTCAAGAAGGCGTTTGACAGCTTAGACTAGGATTTTCTAAGACTTGTCCTCCTCTCGGTTGGCTTTGGTGATCAGTTCACAAACTGGATTATGTCCTGCGTTACAAGTGCAAATTTTGCAGTGCTGGTTAACGGGGAGGCGTCTAGTTTTTTTAAAAGCGAAAGGGGACTCCGCCAGGGATGTCCACTTTCTCCCTACCTTTTTATTCTGGCTATGGAAGCCCTTAGCCTCCTCCTCTCTAAAGGCTGCTCTGAACACCGATTCACAGGTATCAAGGTTTCCAATCACATCAGAATGGTGCACCTGATGTTTGTGGACGATATCCTTTTACTTTCCAAAGCAGATTTAGCGGAATGGCTCGCGCTCATGGACATCCTTCAGCTCTTCTGTTCAGCCTCGGGGCTGTCCATAAACTTTACAAAGTCTACTGCTCACTATTGGGGTTTAATAGAGGCTGATCTCTCCCTCTACAAAGTCTTCTTCCCTTTCTCTTTTGTTGATTTAAATTCTGGTTTCCGTTACCTTGGGTACCATCTAAAACCGGGTGCTTCCTCCCCAACTGACTGGAACTGGCTGGTTGCATCCTTTGAGAGGAAAATTGGTTTCTGGTGCAATAAATGGTTGTCCCTGGGGGGACGTCTAATCCTGGTCAAGTCCGTGCTTCAAAGTCTGGCTATTTTTTGGATGCTTCTGGAACGGATTCCCGCTAGAATCATCACTTTGCTCCGCAGAATCTCTTTCAATTTTCTTTGGAATGACAGGGCAAGTAATCGCCGCTTCCACCTTTGCAACTGGCAGACTCTCTCAAAGCCCAAAATGATGGGGGGATGAGGTCTAAAGAACCTTTCCATCTTCAACTCGGCCTTACTGGCTTTTTCTTTTTGGAGAGCGGTCTCTTTTGATAGCATTTGACATAGAGTCATCAGGGACAAATATCTTGGTGCTTTACCCCTTCCTGCTTGGCTGCGTAAGACTCGACTTGTTCAGAAGTGGGCTTCTCCCTTCTGGAGGGGCCTGGTCTCTTCCTCTCAGGTGATCTTCCATTGGCTTCGTTGGAGGCCAGGTTCGGGTGAAGAAATAAAAATTGGTCGGGATAAAATCGTGGGTTTAGAAGACCAATCGATCCTCTCCTTGCAGCTCAGATCTCACTTGCTCTCGTTAAACTTTTGTACTATGGCTCATTTGAAACAGGAGTCCGGTGCCTTCCCTCTTCCCGATTAGTGGCTCCAGTGTAGCGACCTGTCTCTCAGTGGTCCGATGGCCTCGGAATGGGGTTCCTATACGACAGCTCTTAAGTGTACTGGCCTTTCTCTTTTTGCTGAGCGGGATTCTCCTTACTGGGCTGGGGGTGATGGCTCCGGCAAGGTCAGTGCCAGGAATGTCTACACGGCTCTCCTGCCTGTCAGCGACTCAGTTGCATATCCGCAGTGGCTCCGGCAGCTGTGGACTCGGCCTCTCCCTCTCAAGCTTAAACTTTTTATTTGGCTCTGTGCAAATGAGAAAATCCTTACCTGGGAAGTGCTCTGCAGGAATGGATGGCAGGGTCCTGGATTTTGTGTTCTATGCAGCCGAGCCTCGGAGGACGTCCATCATTTGTTGATTCACTGTAGTTTTGCACAAGACTTATGGAAACAAGTTTTGTTGCATTTCTCCCTTCCTCTCTTCTGGTCGGGTGCCTCCTTAACAAAGTGTCTCTCCTCCTGGCTTTCTAATCGAGCAATGCCTTCTTCTCTGGCTGTTTTGGTGTGCTGGCAGCTCTGGCTAGAAAGAAACAAGGTCCTCTTTGAGGACTCCACCCCTTCTGTGCAGGCTGTCTTCTACAGAATTTTGGCTTCTTTTCACTGGCAGCCATCTTCTACCAAGACTCTCCCTTCCAAAGCGATGTTTTTAAATTTGCCTCTTGGTCACTCAGTGGCTTGCTTTGATGGTGCGACCTTGTCTTCTGGCTTTTGCTATGGTGCTGGAGGCACATTCAAATTTCATCCGGCAAGGATTACGAAGTGGTTTCTGAATTGTGGTGTGGGTTCCAACACAAAAGCGGAGCTGTTGGGCTTATGGACTACACTCACGCTGGCCTTCTACTGGTCCTTAAACCACCTCTGCATTCTAGGTGACTCCAAAGTTATCGTAGATTGGTTTAATGGAAATTGTAATCTCCAATCCATCCATGTGGAAGGTTGGAAGCTTAAAACCCAGCAGCTGGCTAACCTTTTCTCCGATATCTCTGTCCGTCATCTCCCCAGAGCGCACAACTCGGAGGTTGATGCTCTCTCCAAGCGAGCTCTAACTGAAGTGGCTGGCAGACTTTATATCTATCACTGCGAGGGAGGCCTGGAGAGTCCGATCTCTTCCTTAAATCTTTTCGAATCCTGAAGATCAGTTGAATTTTGGCATGGGTTCATCGCTGTGGGCCTGGGTACTTTGCTACATCACTGATCGATTGAGTGGCGAGGGAGGCCGGATGTTTCTTCCTGTGATGATATAAACATTCCTGTTTTTTATCAGCTCTTGGGGGCGATCTCATTGAACTGTTTTTTGGCTTGCCGGTGGTGTTATGGATGCGCCTTTCTTTCTCTGTCGGCCCTGGACAGCATTGTGTTCCTTGTATGTTTGTTCAGATCATGGTCTTTTGAGCATGAACTTGCCACAGTCGTTGGGCTAATTTTGTAAATGACTTTATACTTATATAAATTCGAGTCAATTTTTCTTGGGATAAAAACCCCTCTCGCAGTTCTTCGTGGGCGACACCTTCTGACGGGTCTCCCTAGTGCTTCGCCCCCGTGGCTACCTGGTGTGCCCCTGACGGTTCTGGTGCGCCGCTTTCGTGGACGCTTCCTCTTCCGACGTGATCCTGCTTGTTGTGCCCCTTCTATGGACGCCTTTCTGCCTACGTTTTTGTGGCTCCGCCCAATGGATGCATGGTATTTTCGACTGGTGCCCTAGCTTTTGATGGTTTGGGGTTCGTGCTCGGCTCGTGCTCTGTTGTGGGTGGCCGGTCTCTGCATCTTTCCTTGATGGGGCGTCCCTTCGGTGGTTCTGGACTGGACTGGTGCTTCGGTTGCGCAGCCTTTGGCCAATTGGGGTTTTTACACTCCGTTTTATTGATGGTTATGCCCCCATGGGCTGCTCATTCAAACCCTGCATCTTTCTGTGTCGGCGAGTCCCTCTATGGGCTTGGACCTTGTTGGTGGCTTTGCCCCTGTGGGCTCCCCCGCCTTGCTCGCGTCGGTACGGGACTGGATCTAGTGCTTGGATTTATCGCACGACCCTGGGTCTGCTGGAATGGCATATTCTCTGGTTATTGTCGTGTTGGGAGGTTCTATGCCTCTCGAACCTGATAGGGTTTCTTCCTATCGGTGGCTCCCTCCCTTGGAGCTTTGGTGGACTGGTTTTGAGTCTCTGGACTTGGGATCTGGTGTTTTGGTGCAGCGATTGCTGGGTATTCTACTACCCTTTGGAGGTCGGGTTGGAGCTTTGAGGTCTATCTTTTGGGCGTGCAGTGTGGATCTATGGATCTGCACTTTGAAGTCCTTTCTTGGGCATGCAGTTCTGGCCTATCTTTTTGAGGCTGGTTTTATTCAGTTATTGTTGTATTTTTATGCTCTTTTACCCATCTTTGGGGAGTGCTTCATGCACCTGTCTATGTAATTTGGTTCTCTTTGATGAATAAAATTACGATTTTTTCCGAGGAACAAAAAATAGTCTAAACCCAAATTGGTAATTCTTAAATCAAGGTTGTCATTATGCAGCACAGTAAAAGAAAATCATAAACAATCATATCATTTTGCTGCTTACAAAGAACAAGAAAAACATAAAAAAAGGGGCGATATCAAGACATTTGAAACGATCCATAGGAGTGCCAAATCAGTGTATAAGAAAATTTAGGTGTAATCACTGCTGATTAAAAGAAATTTGAAAATGTCTATAGCAAATATTGAAGTCCATTGTTCTGTCTAACTGACCACTTGCCACGTGCGGTGTGACCGTGATAAGCACTATCGGGAATTTGTGAAAGTTCATAATACAGAACGGGAAACAAATATCACCATCGGACTCCATGCGGATTTCTTAAGTCAAAGGGTGGGTGAATATGGAATCTAATTGGTCACCCATCCAGATCGTGTGTACCATCTCTGAGACAAATATTTGAGAGCCACCGAAAGGAGGAATCTGCGATATTTAAATAACAGAAGAGAAATTCGTAGGCACACCCGCCAAAATAAATCTTTGATTGGCACATTCCATAGACAGAAAGTCGGTTACGAAGGTGAACGCTGCCGAATCAGATGACATGGAATTGTGTAGGGAACAATTGCAGAAGCATCGCCAGTTTCCTATCCAAAATTGGCTGTTAAAAACCGTCTCTGGAAACTGAATACATTCCTGTGACGACGTGCACATGCAAGGAGGTTTAATGAGGGAGTGGGTTGTCAATTCAAGCGAGCCAGAAGAGGTGTCGATCCAAGACAGTGAACCCTTCGGCGATTCCAAAATATTACACCGTAGTATACAATTATTTCAAGGCAAAGAAGTGTATCCATTAAATATCAAAATTATCTAGGACATTATCATTCACTTTCAAAAGAATTCAAAGAATTGAAGACCATTGAATGGAGCACAAAAGCGTTTCATTGTTGGTGCGTCCTTTAGTTATTAGAAAGAATATCAATTAAAATCCATAAGACCAGTGCACTTTGAACGAAATCAAGTGCATTATTATATTCTAGTTGGACCTTTGCACCTAAGAATCTCTATATTAACCATGGTAATGTTGATGCATGTGAATGATTAAAAGCGGAATGAGAGTAACTCTGATTTTTTTTAATTTTTAGGTAGATAAAAACCAAATTCTTATTTTAAAATTTTTTTAGGTAGATAAAAACCAAATTCTTGTAAGTAAAGTTAGTTATTTAACACAGGAAGTGGAAGTGGTATAATATAAGAAGGAAAATGAATCCCAGAAGGAAAAAATTAAAAGTCTTCAAGAGATGAATTTTTTTTTTCAATATGAAGACTTTAGAATGTTAATTGAATGAACAGGTTAAAGAGACAAATAGTTTGAAAAAACAATTAAGAGAATTGAAGAAAACAAATTTTGATTTGCAAGCCAATGATAAAGCGCCATTTCTACAAGACGTTGCAACTCAATGTGATCGAGAATGGTAAGAGAAGCAGGATGCCAAGAAGAAATTCAACAAGAACTTATTCGAGAAAGATAAAGAAAATTCTCGGTTAAGGGATCTTATCAAAGGCTACTTGCACAAATCAAAGAGTTAAAAGATGAGAAGCACAAATATAAATTACAATAGGAGAGTCAAGATCTCAAAAAGAAATTCGATAATAATTTATTAGAAAAAAAATGAAGAAATTTCATGTTTAGTGAGTTATAATCAAAACCTACTTGTACAAATTAAGAAATAAAAAAATGAGAAAAAAGATGCAACAGAAGAAACTTCTCATTGACAAGGAAACAATAGCAGATCTACTTGCACTAAGGAAGTTCCCTAATGTTACAATCGGGATAAGGGAACTATCACAGATGCAATGAATGTTGAAAAATTGAGTGATGATTTACCTATAGTTGATAGGGCATCAATCGACAAGGAGACACTTATTGAACCAGTTACAGTTGAAGGTTCCTCTATGGCCACTGACGATTCTAGTATACTAATGAAGTTCAAATGGCAACTATTAAATGAAGAATTTTGAGGTTCCTAAAGGCTGCCCAACAGGCCTGTCATGTGACCTCTTGTTGGGCACCAATTTCGAGGTACTTTCAAACTGTTTTAGGACTGTTATCTTGCTGCCCAAAACATCCAACAAATCTGAATTTTATGCCTTGAAAATTTGCCAAGTAGGAAGTGATTTAATGCCCCTTTGAAGCTTCTCTCTGAATGGGTTTTAATAGGAAGTTTTGCTGTCCATTATTAGAACATTCAATATACTTCAAATCTGAAAATACCCTCTAGGATCTTTAACACCTACATCTGATAAGTAAATAAGCAAACCATGACAAATGAACACAAAGTGTTTTTGGTCAACATGACTGTGGAAAAACCCCCATGGGGAAAACCAGTAAGAGAGTAGATATATTATGGAATCTCAAGCCAAATGCTACAAAGAGAAAATGGAACAAAGGAACCTGATACAATGTGTTAGCTCCTCTCAAGCTAAACAATGGAGTTCTTTATCCCTAGCGCCCTCCTTGAAGAATGCGCCCCCTATTCTCTTTGTGCCTGCTAGAATGAAGCCATACACCTCCTTGCTTGCTAGATGAATGCTTGTGCCCCCCTTTTCCACTACTATGTGCCCTTAACTAAACAAGCCTACTACCAAGCTGATGCACCCTTCAAGCTTGCACCCAACCACAAGTGCGCCTCCTCTCCCAAGCAATGAAGCGCTCTCAACACAAGTGCGCCTCTCCCAAAGTTTGGTGTGTCATTTCCTGCTAGTTGCACCCTCCTACTAGCTCACGCTCTAATGGTGAAGAACCTCAAGCCTATGTGCCCTTGCCTCTCACAAATGCACCCACACTCAAGCTTGCAAGCTCTTGCTTCAATAGTGCAGCTTCCTTTCTCTCCTCCTTCTAGGTCTCTTCTCCTCCTTCACTCTAATCTCAAGAGTGAACAATGAATAATTCTTTTGCCCCTTTGCCTCCTTTATCCCAATCCTTAGGCTAACCTAGGAAACCAATGGCCCGTATTAGATCTAATCCAATCTCCAAAATGAGTGGACGAGATGCAAATCCATTTTACTTAAGTTTCCATAGTTCCACTTCTTCATTAATGACTTTATAAAATCAAACTGACACATAACTAGAGTACTGTCATTAATGATGTTAATAAATCAAAGTGACTTTATAACATAAAGTAAAAGTGAGGTCAAATATTTCCCCTTTGTGTTTAGAGACTAAAAAAACACAAGGGGACCACTTCACAAGGTACCCAAATCAACATTAAACCCTATCATAACCCAAATCATGAATTCGTAGCATAGATCAGAAATCAGTTCACAATTCTAAATACTGGAATATCAATTCAACTCATTTCAAAAGTATACCAAGAATCATAGTCAAAGAAGTGTCAATAAAATATTAAACCATTCAGCTTTACAGAAAATCAGAGTAAGATGCATTGATTGTTTCACAAATGGGGCAGTTTTCTTTAGCACTTTGAAGATCTTATTGTTTCATTTCTTTGACCATGACAACATCAAGAACAAAGCATCAAGCGAAAGTATTACATGCAAGGACAAAGACATAGCCTTTTCTAGATTATGCTTTGAGGATAAAACATCTTTAAGGGGAGGCATTGTAACATACATAAATACACCTATAATAATAATAAATCATAATAAAACAATGTTAAATAACCATGTCTAAAGGGTGTGTCTATTCAAGTGGGTGACCTTTGTATCTATACAAAACGTCACATGCTATTGTAATCATCAATCATTTTATATATTCAATTAATTATATTTATCTTATAGGGATTTTTTATTACTGTCCTATTTATTTTGGATATTTAATATATGGACTAATTTGATTCATTGCACTAAACTTTTATAACTGCTAACGCTAATATTAAAGTTAGATCATTATGATATTTGATGAACCAATATAAAATATTATCACTAGGTTAGGTTACTTGGTCATTAATTGTATTATATTAATTTTGTATGCTAACAATTCTATATTAAAATAAGGAGGCAAAAAAAATAAATTACAGTTGTTCTGTTGCTGGTTTGTCGCTTGGGAAACCAACCCAGTAACAGAACATTTGCTTCATCAGGCTTGCGCCTTGGTATATATAAAAAAAATACACTATAATGCTATAAATGTCATCCTTAATTGACAGTGCGAGGACCTTATGTCTTTATGCTCTAGCTATACATATAAAAAGCGATGAAATATTACCATGAAGGAATTAAACAAGAGGAGGATAGATCACAGAGGAACACAGAGTTTCTAAATTAGGTAGTCTTGAAGTTGATTCCATCCTTATCTGCGATGATGTTGAGCTTCTTGTCCAACAATTGATTCTTAATTTGAATGTATTCAATTACTGTTGAATCTGAAAGAGGGGGATAGATCTGAGGAACTTGGGCGGTTTCCTCTTCGATGGTGTTGAAGTTGATTCCATCTTTAGTTGTGATGGTGTTGAGCTTCTTGTCCAACAATTGATTTTGCAACTGAATGGTGGTCTTCATGGCCAAATCATTTGTAGTGCATACCTACATGATTATGGCTTTAATGAAGTTGTTTTCATGTGCTAGTATAAAGTCAATGGTGAAAATATTTTTTTTTTTTTTTTTTTGTTTCTTTGGCTTGGGTTGAACTAGTATTGGGGATCCAACGCATAAGCGCCGCGTTGACTTCTACATTTGGGGTGTTCCTTCGATCTCGTCGAGCTTCATTCTCGATTCCATCCATCTCTTAAATTATCCCTCTGGAATGGTGTTGTAATAAGTCTGTAGCAATAATTGCCTCTGATTAGCCCGGGAAAGGAGAATTCGTGATGCTTGTCGCGTCCCGGGTTTTGGATCCTCCCATTAGGCACAACTTGAGGCTAGGCAGCGACTGAGATGCAAATAGGGATTGTTGAGGAAAAGGTGTGAAGAACCTTACTCAAACATTTTCAGATCTTGCTAGGCTTGGCAAGATAGTTGGGAATGTTAACCAGGGTTTATAGCCTTAAATCAAAACAATCACTTGTTCAGTAATATATGTAAGAGACCAAGGCTGATTTTATTTATTATATGGCTGTTAAAAAAAGAAAGTAGAAATATACATGAGTGTGTACATGGATAAAGAGACAAGGATAAAAGAATATGAAAAATATCATTGGAATACATGTGAGACAAAAATCCATCACGATTTCTTTATATTAATTTTCATTCTAAGATACAAAGCAAAAATTCTCTTTACAAAGTGCAAAAAAAAGAAAGTGGAAATATACATAAGTGTGTACATGGATAAAGAGACAAGGATAAAAAGAATATGAAAAATATCATTTAAGATACACATGTGAGACAAAAATCAACAATCTGATTTCTTTATATTAATTTCATTCTGAGATACAAAGCAAAAATTCTCTTTACAAACCCCTGCGAGTGTGAGGACCAAAGTCAGATTTAGAAGTCTCTGATGGGCACCATACAAAAAGACTCTGACAACAAAAGAAAACTGAAGTTGAAAATCTGGATCAGCTTGCCATAAAAGCGTTGTCACTTGACTTTGCAAAATATTCTTTATTAGTCGTGAAATCTAATCCACAAACAAACAAGAATACACAGATTGCCTAAGATAGATGTTAAACCTTTAGAAACAAGCTGCTGAAATATATGATTCAATTTTGAATCCTGCTGCCTTTAATAAGACCCTGCTGTCATCAAGATGGTTTAGCTTTCTGGTAAACTCAGAATAAATGAAGAACAAAATAATCTCACAAGTATAGAGAAGATCTTATATCAAAAGTTCTACTTCTACTCTCTATTCTCTCCTCTTGTCTCTTCCTTGGATTGAGCTTTTATTCTTCTCCAATAAGTTATGGTAGTTCAACTACCTTTCTTTTGTTAATCTTTAGTTAGTTTAACCAATAAGTTGAGACAAGTAAATAATAATAAATAAATAAGGGTCTATTTAAATAATAACTAAATAGGTGGGACCCCTAACTTTTCTTGTTTAAATTTAAACTAAATATATTCCCTCCTTGTTACTCCATTTTTCATCAC
>SNQJ01S0222887.1:0-14911 GCA_010110895.2 Picea sitchensis
AACATTTGAAGAATGTGGAGCCGTGATGTTGATATATTCATATCTCTTCCAATTGACTGTTATATTAGAAAACGATTGATAATTCATATCAATATGATACTTTGAGTGAAACAAACTTAGATTTCCACAACGATCACATTTCTTTCCACCAACACATTTGTTTTTGTAAAATAAATCATCACCTTCTCTTTCACATAGAATTTTAGATATAAAATCACGGAATGTGGAAGGAGGAGGTGAACTTGGCCATAAAGTTTTACCAAAATCCAAAAAAGTGTCGTAATACAAGTCAAATTCCACATGATAACAACAACAACAAGTGTCACGAATAGTGATGGGTCTAACAAACCATGTTTTTTGTTGCACAAATGTATTGATGGAAATTTTAACTTCTTTGTGCTCTTCTTTGAACTTATTGAACAATTCTATTTGTGTCATTGGCAATAGATGTTTTGGATTTTCTTCATATTGTTTTTGGTGCTATTCTTCATCGCAACACATCCCTTGTGTGGTGAAACACGATATTTTGCCAACCAACAATTACATGCCAATTCTTTAACATTTTCTACAAGTCTATCTTTGTAGGGTTGTCTAGAAATCACTGTCCAACAAGCCAGTTCATCATATGCATCTATTTGCAATCGAAATTTTCTATGTTTGTGCAATGTTTTTCTTGACGTTCCCATTGTTTTTACCACGTGTCATGTCAAACGATATTTTATATTGCTAGATGAAACAATTGTTGTTTGTATCGCTCTACGTGCAACACTGACATCTTTTTTTCAATATTTTCCAAAAGCTTTTAATACACTAGTTATATTGTCAAAGACATTCTGTTTCACCTTTGTATCTTTTGTCGACTTTTGAATACCCAATAATAATGTAGCTTCTTTTAACTTTATTGACTTTATTAGATAGAGTAAAAGTTGAGCTTGTACTGTTACTAATTCATCTTTGAAAAAAGTATTATACATATTCTTAGTTCGATATCTTATATAATTCTTAGCTTTTTTCTTCCCAAATTTGTCAGTATCAACATTTTCTAATATTTCATCATCAATGTTGATAGATTCTCCTGCATATTTCAATTTAAATTTTATATTAAAAAACAAAACTCGAACATAAATTCACTAAACTATATATACAAGTGTGCATCTTGTATTATCTAAATTTATGTACATACCTATAGGTGATTCGTCTTCTCCTTCAATTCCAGTTTCAAGGTCTTCTACTTCAATTTCAGTTTCAACATCTTCTTCGACATTATGAGACAAATCTATTTATGTTTTCTGAAAAACATCAAATTGTAATTATAATCAATTATATTAAACAATATTTTGAATTTGAATTCTATACTTTTAATATAGAAAATATGTGCATGCATACTTGGTTGGACTTCTTCTTGTTGAGAATCTTTATTTACATTATCATCATTTCTTTTTTCAATATTTGCACTTTCTCATTTCTTTATCCAATAATGCTCTTTCCTTTGTTCGTTTTGGTGAGTATCATCTTGAGTGCGATCAAATTTTCTCTTGCGCAAACTTTTGTTTCCCATGACTTTTATAGTTATCTGTAAAAGATATGTTCAACAAAGACTTCACCTTGAAAAAATGCTCAACATTTATCTTTCAACATATAAATTGTTATTCCAATAAAAACTTGAACAAACATCAATTACCTTATTCAACAAAAACCAAAAAGATGATTCGAAACGTTGTTTAGGTGTTCTAGAAAACCATCAAATAAGCGATGAATTATGTTAAATGTGTTCGGTCGAAAGCGTATTTATACGATTTGGCGTGAAATGAAAGGATACGACATGTCTTTTCATTTTTTCCGATCGATGGAATTCGCTCAATAATATTTCGGCCGAAACAAGGTTTTTTCGGCCGAAAACCTTGGAAACCGTTTAGTTTTTACTGTTTCCGTTAGAATTTAGTTTTTCGGACGAAAACTAAAAATTGGGACTGTATTAAGAAACTAGAGAATTCCCCCAAGCTGACATGAAATTTGGAGGTTGCGGACTCTCGCAAATACTCAGAATTTGGTTTTGAAAATGACACCAGCATTTGCAAAATTGAATCTACTTTCAATTCCTATAATTTGTTTTCATTTTCGTTATTTTTATCTAATTTTATTTAATTTTTAAAAAACATCACTGCATAATATTTTCAGCAGACATTATGATTCAGTGAAATGAAATATTTGTATCTCTAAAAATACGCAGTGAAAAATTTAGAATCAATTATATTCATAATCCTTAAACTGTTCTTTTCAAAAGGGTATATTTAGATTTTACTTTTAAGTAAAAATTGAGATAGATACAAGGTGTGAGAAAACATGTTCTTAAAATCTGCAATGTTTTTAGCTTGGTCAACTTCAAAAAATTCTAGAAATTATATTATTCATCCGTTAGATTCAAAATTATAGTCATAATAAAACAGAGTCTCTGTAGATTGTTGCAGTATATTTCATTTCTTAAAAACATAAGTTTAATAATAGATACATTGTTGTGGGAAAAAATAACTCATTATCATTCCTTTCATGTTTAAGGAACATACTGTTAAACAATTGTCAAAATGACATATCAAATCTTAATTAAAAAAAATTGAAAAATAGTCATTGGAAAGCTAACAAAATTCTTCACAAGTTTTGTTTTTACTGTAAAGTGAAATTGTAAATAAAGAAAATACTTTTGTATGTCGGAAGTTGAAGAACTTGTGAAAATACAATTTTTTTTTCTCATAAAACAAGCAAAAGTGTTACCCATCTTCATGATTTTACCCAATAACAAACAATAATCATTTAAAAGTTATTATTACTAAACATGTTTTTCTATAATATGTTCCAAAAATTACCAAATTAATTTTTTTTTGGTATATTTACTTTCATATCGATTTAAAGAAAAAAATATTTTTCTTTTTCATTTTTCATGAATATTATGAAAATTCCAAGTGACAAATGAGGGGATAACCAACATATGTTGTTAGGGATGTCCAAAAAAGTGCACACGAAAATGGTAAAATAAATGAACATAAAATGCATCACATGAGGAGTTATCCCAACAACAATGTGCATCAAAGATATGTGTTCATTCATTTATTTTTTTATGTACATAAAATTTAATTATCATATGAAATACTAATTTTCAATTTTTTTTTGTTGTAGAAAAGAAAAAAATGGAACCCAATCAACACATAAGACAAGTGGACAAGGAAGAAAATGGTTGATCACAAATTTTGTGAGTACTTACGTTTTTGGAGTTACTTAAGATTTCATATTTGTTGTGATATTTATATTTAAATAATTAATTTACACTCTTCCATGGATTTCTTATAATAGGTGCTAACATACAAAGAAGAGCCAGCTGAAGAATTGAACAACATTGGGTTAAGTGAGGGTTGTGAGTTTATGTTGAAGTATCAAGGTTTAATTGAACAATTTGTAAGTAGCTATGTTATTTAACTTCCCTTGTTTTATAATTAATGGAACAATAAGAAACCTTTCTATTTATTATATTGGTGATGTTTTGTCATGGCGTATTAAACATGTAGGAAATAAACTATGGAGAGGAGCCGACATAAGTGATTTTGATTCCCGCTATGAAGCATAGATTCAAAATCATGTGTATTGTTTATGAATCACTCATTGTTATGGTACACTTTTTTTATTTATGCAATCATGTATATTCTACTATATAAATGTTTATTTACTTATTACACTTTATTTCTATGTTTTTAGATGGAACATGAACAAGTGGAACATAAAAAACAAGTAGAGCAAGAAAACATATTTTTAAATAACCAAAGTATAATATCACCTACAATTGATCAAGAAATTAGATATGCACATAGCGCAAGCGATGAAAAAAGTTCAAGTGATGAATGACAATCAATATAATTGAATGTTAGTTCAAGTTGTATGTTCTGGAATATTTGTGTGTAAAAATCAACGATTTTGCTTAATCTATTAGACACAGTGTCTCAATTGCATGAGGACATGTTACCAATAAGTGTAACAATAAAATATTGGTTCCATTTTTATTATTGTGGATCTTTACATTGTCCCATTTTGTATGACCATGGATCTCTTATTCATATATAATAAAACGAGTTTCTTATTTTATTGCATTGTCAAATGTTGTAAAATGTTGCGTTGTTAATTAATTAATAAGTGCATTATTTACATTGTAACAAATAACATAGGTGTAATCCATTGGATAATGCATTAATGTGATCATTATATCAAAATGCAATAACAAAAATATAAAAACAATATTATTATAAAAAATACTTGATTTTGAGATGATTAGTTGAAAATTTGTAAAAACAAAATTAATTAAAATATATACATATAGTTTCATTATATTCTTATGAACACACAAAATGATGTGTGCCATAATATATAAATCAATGCTTTTTAATGGGTTATACGCATCGATGCATATTACGTATTCTAAAGCACTGATGCATATAACATGTGATAATATATATATCATTTTAGAATTTTATGGTGTGCATGTGATAAATATGCACCAGTCCTCTAAACATAATGAAAGCATCAGTGATTTAAATAAAATAAAAGCACTATTGCTTTAAATATAATAAAATCATTGGTGTTTTAAATAAAATAAAATCACCAATGTTTTAAATATAATAAAAGCATCGGTGATTAGTAACAACGAATGGTGCCAACATTGAAAGGATTTCATGACTATATTGAGATTGAAGTTTTCAGGAAGTGATGGTACCACTCTTCTCTTGGTGCATAGAAGATAGGGTTTAAATCTGACCTCTCATGGCCTCTGCATGAGCCATGCTTGAATCCAATGTCACTCTTCTATGTTGTCCATGGCCACAATTACATATATCTATGTGGGTTCCCCAGGCAGTGGGGCCTTTCCTACCATATATGTGTCTAGGTCAGTCTTTGTTTCACAGTTCATGACCTCTTTTCGTGATGTTGTTCAACATAACTCTACTCCTTCTTATTCATCTCTTCTGGTTCAGGAAGCCCCTCCCCTTGTCATTCCCATGGGACAATATGTTGAGGAAGAGGAAGAATAATACAAATCTATGAGTTTGGTCTATCATTTCAATGGTTTTTGGACGAAGTTCGTTGATCGCAACAATTGGATCTCAGTTACCTAGATCCCTATTATGTAGCATCAAGCTTTCATTCATCCTTTTACTAAAGTATTCTCCATTGTTGAGTTCGACATTGACAAAGATTGGGATCTGATTCTCAACTCATGTTTGTGTTTTGGGGTAACTTAGGTTTGTGCATGAAACCATGAACTCCTTATTTCAATCCAACTACTGACATTCTCTCCTCAACTCTTGTTTAGGCGAGTCTTCCCAACCTTCCCTTTCATTTCTTGGGTTTACCCTCTCTTGAAGATATTGGTTCGGTGTTGGGAAAGTTCCACTTTGAATGTCGTGAAACTATAAGACATAACACTTCCAATTTTTCCCATATATGCATGGAAATAGAATTCAGTAAATGATTCCCAGATGAAGTTATTATTACTGGTAAAAAATATTCTCGGTCTCAGAAATTAGACTATGAGAGAGATTCATTTCATTGCAGATCTTGTTTTGAAACGAGAAATCTTACAACCCATTTCCCAAAAGGGCCCAAAAAGAATAGAAAGCCTTGGAAATCCACTTGATGGGTGGGATAAAATTATGACCATCAAGTAATCTTGAAGGAATGAAAGAAACCCCCTCAAGTCAGTGAAAATTCATCTCAGCCATATTGTCCTCTTCAACCAATTCCGTTATCTCTAGACACGAGCCTAGAATCCAATCAGAAGTCGGAGAAAGAGGCATCTTCCCCTTAGGTTTAAGATGAGGGACTTCAAATCTAGTCTTCTCCTCATCCATAAACTAGCTGGGCATATTAGGCTGATGATGTTGGGGTATTAGATGAAGAAAAAATAGAAGCTCCAGATCAAGAAAATAGAGGAAATATAAGCATCACAAGTACCTCAACATCTACAAATGAAGATTGGATTGTAGTCAGAAAGAAGAAGACATCACATGCCACATCACAACCATTGGTAACACGAAGTCAGGCCCGTAAGTCAACCAAATAGGTGTGATTTTCCCCAACATGTTAATTTAGATGTAGTGTGTCTTCACTTTTATCCTCATAGTTTTCCGAGTGTATTCAGTAAGGTTGTTCTATGTGAAGTTTTCATTTGAGTATTTGAAATAGTCATTAGTAGCTTGTAGTAGTGGTTTAATTGAGACCCTAGATTGGCTTGAATTTTGAAGGACTTTGTAACTCCTCAATGGTTTTGACCGCATCCTTTTTGATAATACAAATTTCCCATTTTTTGTTAAAAAAAACAAAAAACAAAGAATGGCGCCAACATCTCACCTCAAATATTCAAAATTTAATCACCTTTTGGTGCATGGGGTAATATAGGAATTGGAACATAAGAATTATATAAGCACTGATATAAATATAAAATAAAAATGCACTAGTGCGTTAATAAACTTAGAAATCCTTGGTGCTACATATGCAAACAATGCAGAACCAATGCGTAAAAATTATAAGAGCATTGGTGTTGCATACAACAAAATGGGAATTCAGGGCATACTAACTATAAATGTACTAGTTCATTTTCGTTTCATGTATGCCTCGAGGCATTTTATGTAAGGGAACACCAATTCCTTTTCATTTTATGTGTGCACCGAGGAATTTGATGTAAGGGAGCACCAATGCCTTTTAGTTTTATGTATGTACCGAGGCATTTTATGTAAGGGTGCACTGATGCATTTTAGTTTTATGTATGCAATAAGGAATTTTTGTAAGAGCACACTAGTGTGTTTAGAAAATAAAAGCACTGAAAAAAATAAAAATAAATAAATAAATAAATAAAAATAAAAAAATAAAAAAAATCCACTACAACCTCTGCCCACCCAAATTGTTTTATTTGTATGGAACATCCGTTAAAACCTCTGTAGCCAATAGAGGAGGTTGTAAAAGTTTTTTTTTTTTTGTTAATTTTCCAAATTTTGTAATACTAAAAACCTCCACAAAAACCTTTGATATAAGGTGTTCTCCTTGTAGTGTTTTCTCTAGTTTAAAATTTTGATTAGTTTATGTGGATTTGTTTATGAATGCAGCTAAATTCGTATTTTGTTATTCATGACACACATTTTAATCTATTTTTTACTTTACTCAAGTGTTTTAGGTTGCATGTTAGGGTCCTACCATAATATCCCTACTTTGGGATGCTTAATATTTACTCAACAACACTTAGGGAGATTACTCTTACACACGAAATCCAACAATAAGGTTAAGGATACCATCTATCCTCCTTAGTTGGCATTGTGAAAGATCGATTTCGTATTGTTGTTGGAAACACCTAGGTATGTCAGAGTGCTACAATTATTGATATTTATTTTCGCTTAGGACACTAAAAGCCTTGGCCTCTGTAGCATGGGTAGTAAAATTTTCAATAATGGACAAGGTTAGAAAAATTGGAGAATTCTTCCAATATAGTAATACTCAGGTGATTCTAGGGCTATCCCATATCATTGTAGGAGACCTATATCAAAATAATCCTTGCATGATGTTGATTGAATTGACATAACTTCGGTAACCTTTCTGGTGGACACAAGGGTTCCATCATTGTTCCTAGAAATGTGACCATGGATAATAGTTTCACCTAACTTGAAAGGGTATCTCTTAAATTGAAGATCAATTTTATAAGATTGAAAAACTATAAGAACAAGTTTCTAAGGTCTCAACATACAATAATAGGTCACTAATATCTATAACTTATAATAAGATGATGTTTCTAAAATCAATGAATAGATAAAATTCATCTGTGTAATCCTATTAGGACTAAGGTAGTGGTAGGAGTCAATGGGTTCATAAGCCAATGCTGAATTATCTATTGAAGGTGGGAATCACATGTGTACACCCTTTACAAAAAATCTACACCATATGTGCATATATTGCCTAAATTATATCTAAACAAGTTTGATGGTTTTTACCCAACATCATGGGTTACCCAAATGGAACACTACGTTTCTCCCTAAGGTATTAATGATTACCCATGGAAGCTTTGGGTGGGTGTTTTGTACTTGTATGGGAAACATTGACAATGGTGGTAATGACATAAGATTCCATATGGGTGTATATTTCATAGAGCCAATTTTCAAAGGGAATTTATGTTTGATTTTAAATAGATACTATTTTGGGGGGGAGGTTGACCAAGTCGCACCAAATTGACATAGTCAAAGACTTCATTGCTTCCTTTGAGAAATTGGCCATACACATAGAATGCATGACTAATAATGTTTTCAAAGAATATTTTATTAGTGGTATAAATGATTATATTAGATGACAAGTATATATAGCTTACCTCAGTACTTGGTTGGTGGCCTCTTAACTCGCTAGAGAAGAAACAATGGTGGTAAATACCCAGATCAAATGAACCACTTTTGTTCAATGACCACATTTTTCTTTTGTTCCTCCTCCACATCCTTCTTAGAACCCTCTAGTCCACATGTTAACTTTGGCATAAGAAATAGAGCATCAATGTCTAGGCCCCTACTATCATTGCGATGGATTTTTTTCAATCGGAATTAGTGTTAAGAACATTAATGATTTGTCATAGATATGGCCCTATTTATCAAATTTGAGGAAATTATAAAGGAATCTACGAAATTTTTTATATCTAATAGAGCCTATACTTCCTCCTCTTGAAGAAACTACCTAGGAGCCTCCCTACAAGGAAACAAAAATTTTCCTCCATGCTTTATCATGAATTTTATCTCTCTAAACCTTGAAGTTGGTTCAATATATCAAGCACAAAAAATTGGTCATGTTAATCAATAGTGGTATCACCCATAATTTTATTCACCATCGATTCACATAAGAAAATCATTCCTATGTCCATTAGGTGCACAATTTCAAATCATGATAGCCAATTGAGGTATGAAGAAATGTAGTGGTAAGTGTGAGATTGTGAAATTCCAATAGGGGACTATTTTCTCAAATAAAACATGTTTTCTATTGAAATAGGAGGGTATGATGTCATTTTCAAAGCATAATGGTTGTGAACATTGGGTCTAGTCACAATGAATTTCAAGGAGTTATATATAAGCTTCAATAAGGAGGGTATTAAACACACCCTTAAAGGTATCCTAACCTATTCATAAGAAATTATTGGCTCTCACTATGTGGAAAATCTCTTGAAGAAAAGATTAAAGAATTAGTGCCTAATTCCATGCCATCTAAGTTATGGATAATTCCCCACAAGAAATTCACCTTGATTTGTAATTAGTTTTGAATAAACATCATCAGGTCTTTGAAAAACCACATGGACTACCTCTTGCATATGGAAAGAATCATTATTTTATGCCACTTATTCTAGGTATTCAACCTAGCACCCAATTTGCATCCTTATCGACATCCTTTTGCACAAAAATGAAATTGAAAAGATCATTTAAGAATTGTTGGAGGCCAATGCACTACATCCTAATACTATCCACTACTATTCCCCAATAATCATGGTATTGAAGAAACAAGGCAACTAGCATATATGCCTAGAATTCCATGCTCTTAATAAGTTGACGAGAAAATAAAAAATTCCCATCCCAATCATTGATGACCACTTGGATGAGCTTAATGGTGCCCATTTCTTCACTGAAATCGACCTTCTTTCCAGGTATCACCAAATCCATATGAAGGAGGTAGACATTCCTAAGAATTCCTTCTACACACATGAAGGAAATTGTGAGTTTTTGGTGATGCATTTTGGTCATTGCAATGCCCCATCCACTTTTTAGAGCCTCGTGAACAAGCTTTTTTGGCCCTTTTTTTGAAAATTTGTGCTTATATTCTTTGATGATTTTTTGATTTATAGGAATATGTGGGAGGAACATAAGGAGCATGTGGATAAATCCCTACAACTTATTCAGCATAAACAATGGTTCCTCAGATGTTTCGGTTGTTCTTTTTCCATTTGGTTATTCTGAAGTGGAATACTTGGGTCACATAGTCAATAGGACAGGGGTGTAATTAGATACCAAGAAAATTCAAGATATGAAATTTTTTCCATAACCTTAGACTCAAAAAATCTTACATGGTTTGTTGGGTATTACTAGATATTACCAAAAGTTTGTGCTATAATTATGATTGAATTGCAACCCCATTAACCATATTTCTCAAGAATGATTCCTTTATGTGGAAAGACACAATAGATTATTCCTTTCATGCCTTAAGGGAAGGCATGTGTACTACTTTAGTCTAAGTAGTGCTCAATTTCACTAAGACTTTTGTCTTGGAATGTGATTCCTTCAAAAAAGGTTTTGGGATATTGTTGATGCAAGAGGGGTGCCCATTAGCATTCAATGGTAAACAATTGTGTGATTGAAAATTTGGAAATTCCACCTATAATAAAAAAAAGATGGTCATATTTCATGGTGTCGATACATGATGCTCATATCTCACTGGGTTGTTCTTCTAGATTGACATGGACCATCATAGCTTGAACTAATTTTTGGAATTGTCACTAGAGTAGCACAACAAACATGGGTTAGAAAGATGTTAATCCATGCTTATGAGATCCTATACAAGAAGGGAAAGGAGACTATTGTGGTCGATGCTTTGCTTAGGAAATATGAGGAAGAAGGGTTCCTATTTTCCTTATCCTTACTGGTACCATATATTGGATTGCAAAGGTACAACACGAATAGTTGGATAATGAAAAGGTGGTTCAAATCATCCAATGGATCAAGGAGGAATCCAAACTCCCTTCCAGAGATACCTGGTAGTAGGACACCTTGAGGTATAAAAGGAATGTGTTTTTTGGCTCAAAACTCTACTTTAAAATAACATGTGTTTGTAGAATAACATTCCTCTCCTACCATGGGTCACTCAAGCTTTCAAAAAACATATGAATGATCTATTTTCTCCTTCTTTTGGGAAGGCATGACCAAGGAAATCCATACCTTTGTATTCAAATGTGACACATATTAAAGGAATGAGGGAAAAACATTGAAGACCCTTGGGGAATTGTATTCACTATCGATCCTCTCCACTACACTAGTTGACATTTCTAGATTTTATCATCAGACTTCCTAAGTATAGCATCAAATCCATCATCATGGTGATAGTTGAACACCTTTCATAATACTCTCACTTTTGTACCTTACAACACCCATTTATGCTATCCATAATCACCCAATTCTTCATGGTTCAGATTTATAAATTACATGTCATGCCTAATTCCATTGTGATGGATCTTGATCCTGCATTCATCAACACATTTTGGCACATGTTGTAAAACATACAAGGCACATACATGAAAATGAGCATGAATTATCATCCCCAAATAGATGGTTAAATAAAGGTGGTCAATAAGTACCTAAAAAATTATTTGTGATGTTTTTCCTTTAGATTGATAGGGGCAATGGGTTCAATGCCTCCCACTTGCAGAATGGTGGTACAATATCACCTATCATGGTGCGACCAAAATGTCATCATTGTTGGGTATGTGTTAAATTCTTTGAGTGTGTGTGTGTGGGCGCATCAGATATGACAACTGCGTCTGACGATCCCTCTAGAATTTTTTTTTGGGGCGGTTTATGCTATTTTTAGCGATTTTGTAAATTAATCCCGGATTAAGGGATTAGGGTTTTGGTATCTACAGAATACCTAAAAACATTGTATATATATTTTATGGTGAATGGTGAAATTCGATATAATGAATATAAGAAAGGTTTTCCAGGTTGAGGGTTTTTGGTATAAAATCTATGTGTACTCTGTGTATGAGCCATTGATTAAATTATGTTTTTCTTAAGAATCTATATGAATTACTTTACTTCACAGGTTTAAAACTTACATGTGGTATCATATCTCGTTTTTGGCTTCAGAGGGACGCCTTTGTTGTTGAGGGTTTGGCTCAGTCTTGATAGATCAAGGTTATCTTGGGTCTGTGATAAACCTGGGTTTAGTGGGAGATTTTTCAGTGGAGATTCGAGTATAGAAAGAGGAATGGAGAGCTCATATAGAATCGAGATAGAGAATTTCAATGGTAAAAACTTTGAGCTATGGAAGCTCAAGATGGAGGACCTTCTTGTAGACAAAGAACAATGGATCGTTGTGGATCCTGGTACATACCCTATTGGTACACCGTCTACTAGCACACATGCTACTGGTACACAACCTACTAGTACACAAACTACTAGTACACCAGTTACTGGTATGTCGAAGGAAGATTGGGAGAAGTTGGACAGAAGAGAAAGGAGTACTATATGACTTTGCCTGGCATATTCAGTTTTGTTGAATGTCTCAGGAGAATCTACAGCCAAGGAACTATGGGATAAGTTGTGGAATTTGTATCAATCAAAGTCCCTGCTAAACAAGTTGTTTCTTCAAAAGAAGTTGTATCATCTTAGGATGGAAGATGGAGATTCTGTGAAAAAACATCTAAATTCCTTTAATACTCTAGTAAGTCAACTTGTCTCTGTTAATATTACGATTGCAGAAGAAGATAAGTGTATTACTTTGTTATGTTCTTTGTCGGACTCTTGGGATAATATGGTTGTAGAAATTGGTAGTACCACTCAATCTACATTGAAGTATGAGGATGTAGTTTCATCCTTGTTATCTGAAGAGATGAGGCAAAAAATCATGGATAGTCATAGCACAAATGCTTTATTTGTAAGAGGTCATACCCAAGACAGGAATCCTGGTAAACCTTCGAGGGGGAGATCTAAATCTACAGGTAGATCTAAGTATCCAGGAAAATCTTTGAGGAAATGTTGGAAGTGTGGTAAAATAGGGCATTATAAGAAAGATTGCAAGTCTAAGAAGGTTGATAAACCAAAGGGGTCTGATAGTACCTCTTCCACAGAGGCGAAAACCTCCACTGAACAAGGAGGTGATGTTTACCTGGCATCTACAAGTACACATGCATACCGTGATGTATGGTTGATCGACTCAGGTGCATCATACCATATGACTCCTCATAGGGAGTGGTTCTCTGAATATTAAAAATACGATGGTGGTGATGTATTCCTAGGAGATGACTCGACAGCAAAAATATTGGGACGTGGAAAGGTTAAGTTGCTTTTAAAAGATGGAAGGATTAGAACTCTCCATGGGGTTCTGCACATTCCAAAACTAGCCAAGATCCTAATATCTGTAAGCAAGATGGATGATGCAGGAGTGGATACTGTATTTGGAAAGAACACTTGAAATATGTTATGAGGAGAAATGGTGTTGATGAGGGGAGTTCAGTGTGGAACTCTGTACAATTATTTGGGAAGAACTTATACTAATGGGTGTAATAGTTATGTTGTCCCTGAACAGAGAAATAAATAAGACAAGACCAATATTGTCCCTGGAAAGAAGACCACGTTGTGGCATCAAAGACTGGGACATATTGGAGAAAAGGGCCTTCGAACACTACACGGTAAAGGTATGGTTGAAGGTATGTCTAATTGCACTCTAGATTTTGATTTATGTGAACATTTCATATATGGTAAACATAATCGAGTAAGATTCCCATCTGGTGCTACAAGAGCAAAGGGGATCTTAGAGTTGATACACAGTGATGTGTTTGGACCTGTTCCTGTTCCATCCCTAGGTAAATCTGTGTATTGTGTTTCATTCATAGATGATTTTTCAAGGAACACATGGATTTATTTTCTTAGAAATAAATCTGAGGTATTTGATAAATTTAAAGAGTTTAAGGCTCTGGTAGAAAATCAGATAGAGAAGAAAATAAATGTATTGAGAATAGATAATGGTGGAGAATTCTGCGGAAATGAATTCAAAGAATTTTGTAAGAAGTGTGGTATAGCAAGGCAGAAGACTACTCCATACACTCCTCAGCAGAATGGAGTTGCAGAAAAGGATGAACAGGACACTGGTGGAAAAAGCAAGGAGCATTCTCAGCGGTGTCGGGTTAGGACAAGAATTCTGGGCAGAGGCAGTGGGTACAACATGTTACCTGGTCAATCGATCACCTTCACCAGCGTTGGATGATAAAAATGCACACGAGGTATGGTCTGGAAATAAATCCTCTCTTCAACATCTTAGAGTGTTTGGTTGTGATGCTTATGTACATGTTCCAAAGGAAAATAGGAGTAAGATGGATAAAAAAAGGCTGAAAAGTGTATCTTTATTGGTTATAAATATGGTGTGAAAGGTTATAAACTTTGGAACCCAGAAACCAAGAAGACTATTTACAGTCAAGATGTTGTGTTCAGAGAGGTAAAATATGTGTCCAAACAAGAATTCCTACCAACGCAAGACGAACCTAAGAAAATAGAGCTTGAGTTGGATGATGCAAAATCTGAATCATCTGAAGAAGAGGAAGCAACATCAGAAGAAGAAGAAGAACCTCATACCCCACTATTGAGGAGATCAGTGAGAGATAAAAGGAAACCATAAAGGTATAGTCCACCTGATTTATGTTCCAATTTTGCTTTATCTATTATTGATGATGATCCCAAAACTGTCAGGGAAGAAGTGAATTCATAGGATAGTAAACCCTGGAAGAAAGCCATGGTTGAAGAAATGGATGCCTTGGATAAGAATGAGGCATGGGATATAGTTGAGTTGCCAACTGGAAGAAAATTTGTTGGTAGCAAATGGTTGTTTAAGAAGAAGTTTAATGCACAAGGTAAAGTGGAGAAATACAAAGCTTAGTTAGTAGAAAAAGGTTATTCTCATGTAGAGGGAATTGACTTTGGTGAGATTTTTTCTCCTGTTGCTAAGTTAACTTCTATTAGATTTCCTTTATCTATTGTTGTTGTTTTTGATCTTGAAGTGGAACAGATGGATGTGAAGACAACATTTCTACATGGGGATATGGAAGAAGAAATCTACATGAAGCAGCCAAAAGGCTTTGTAGTGAAGGGAAAGAAAGAGT
>SNQJ01S0222888.1:10613-22052 GCA_010110895.2 Picea sitchensis
GTCTCGATTTGGGTTTCCACGTAAAACACTGGTGTACTGTGTATGTGTGTGATTGTTTATTTATTACTGCTCATTATTGGATAATAATTCTACATTGATATAAAATTTGAAGAAAAAGGATTAATATTACGTTATTACTGATTCACCCCCCCACTCAGTAATCCAACAATCTTCTCGTAATATGAATTAAAAGAAACGTAAAAATCCTTCAAAGAATGGATACTAGCAACAGGAAGAGATTGACACCATTCATCAGCATGATCTTATAAAGAAAATTTGAACATCTTGATCAAGACATCGTCGTGAACAAAACCATGTTCAAACATGCATATATGAAAATTGAATAAATGCTCACCACGATGGTCATGCTTGCTTCCTTTGAATCTCAGAAGATAATCATCCCATTCAGTTATATTCGACACTGGATGTGGAAAAGCAGATATATTCGAAAAATCATAGAAAGCATACCTCCGAGCCAAGATAGCTTCCATTGTTATGGTTGTACCGTATCAATGAAGTTTTCAACAGGTTCTTCCTTCATGGAGTGGAGTCTCCAGGTGAATGATGTAGTCTGAATAATGTGTCCAGCTTCAGTTCACCATCTAAAAATGGATCTATTCATTGTCGTTATCCCAGGGAAATGTCTTCAATCCATTCCCCGACAACGATGCCATGAATGATAGCACTGAGAGTCACCCTCGTATTGCAAGAGGATAAGCCCAATACCCATCAAAAAGTTTGGTGGATGTTAGTTTTATGAGCGGAGGTCAAAATGGACGAAACTCAGTACAAGAATGATTTTAACACAAACACTGGATAAGAAATACATAGGGAAGTGAGGTCCTCATTAACTTCAGTCAGTGATTTGAGTTTAAGTGTGAGAAAAAGGAAGACTTGGTGAGAGAGGTGAACAACATTGCTATGAGCATCTGACTTTAAAGCAGCTTGGTGAAGAAAAACTCAGGCTCAAGAGCACTCTTGAACTCAAGTTTCAAACACTGAAATATGTCACAGTTGCATAATAGTCAAACCTACATTACCATGGAACTATAATAACTCGACTGGATCCTCCATATCCAATCCTTTCAGCATAAGGGGGAAATAAAATAACAAAGAAGCTAACTAAAACTGGTCACAACAATACTGTAATCAAACCTACATTACAATAGAACCACAACCTTCTACTCAATCCTCCATGCTCGAGTGTTTCAACATAGTTTAAACAAAGAGATGAAAGAAGTTGATTTCTATTAATGCGAAAGTCTCAAATATTATACATAACCATAGAACAGTTCTGGCATCAAAATTACACAGTAGGGAGCTCTGCTCAACCATCCGATGACCATAACAAAATATCGAACTAATATATTTATACTTAGATCATTCCACAACTACCATGGGTGTGATTTGGCCATTCCATTCAAATCCTTTTGTCTGCACCTTCTTCTGTCAGACTATGCATGTATCCACCTTGGTACCTCAGCTTGACAACTCTGTTTCCATGACCAGACCCTCCACGCCTTCCATTTATGGAGTGATTCGAGGTTTCACCCACCACTCCTTTTTCATTAATTGATCCTTCATCGAGACTGTGATGAGGCTTAATGCCTAGGGGGATGCCACGCGTTGCTTTCGGATTTGATGTTAGATGAGCATGTGATTATGGGGTTGTCAAGGGAGGTTTATATTCACACATATTTTGAGCCCACAATCCACCACCTTTCGCCACATAGCTCTTTCTCTATACCATGGTTTCAATTGCGGGACTGCTTAAGAAATTTATCGTTCGAGCATGTTGCGTGCCAGCAATGAAACATGGTTGTTGATCTTATTGTGATCTGCGATTTGAGCACACCTGCTAAATTTAGCACCATCGCCAAAGTTTATCTTCCTGCCAACTTTAGGATCATTTTAACTGTGTTGGGAGATGGAGCTAATTTTGGCGCTAAACAAGAACACTTCTCGGAGGATGATCTGATGTGGTGGCCTGGCGTGACGATGTTGACATGTCATGAAAAGCGAGGTGAAACGTGTCATTTGGAAACAAGTGGATGATATGCCCAAAGGTGCATGGACTGAGTGCCAGGTGTCATCGCCAGATGGATTCCAGGTGTTATGACTGACGAGAGCACCACATATCTGAATTGATGACTGCCACGTACTTTGGCACTTTAGATATTGGGGGCGGTATGCATGTAGAGATGGAGCTTCAAAGTGAACGACGACTGCCGATTTGGATGGACACGCGACAACGATCGACGAACTTCGAGAGAAAACACTCCGGATGAAATCAGGAGTGGAGATGTTGAAACTCTCGAAGCCCGGAGTCCTGAAGCAAACTACCACTATTATATTTAGATGGACAAGTGGGAGCGTTCTATGGACTTCGGCAGAAAACAATTTGGATGAAATCGAGAGGGGAGGAGATAAAACTCCGAAAGTCTGGATTCCCGAAGTAAATATTTATTGTCCAATGGAAAAGGACACATGGCATTCGATTTGCAACTTCGGGGCTTCTGCCTAGCCACTAATCCTCACGCAATTTTGACATGTCAAATACATGCTAGCCATTGATCTAATCGTGATCTACGATCTGGGAAAGCCCAACTTTTGTTGCGACGGGCCGCTCTTGGATGGACCCTGCTTCCTACTGCGAAGATCAACCGCTCACAATTACTTTGGGAGTTCGAGTTTCAGGCCTTTTCAATGCATAGATCTTACAATAATCCAAAGTACTGAATTTCCGAGGTGGGAGATCTGGCAACGCGTGTCCTCTTGATTTGGACAACCAAGATTTATTTCGGGAGTTCGGGCTTCGACTCTTCGAGAATTTTCAAGGCACAACTCTTACAATCCTCCGAAGTAGATATTCCGAAGTGAGGGATCTGCCTCCACGTGTCCTCAGCCTTCAATGGATCAGATTTTACTTCGGGACTTTGTCTCCTCTGTTTAGTTGTTAATCATTGCGCTACTTTGAACTCTCGATCGCCCGAGAGACATTGATCTGAACTACTCCTGGGATCTTCGTCATTGAAAATTGAACCCGACTGCTGCGTGTATTTTAAGCCCGAAATGGGATGCTTTTGAATGTTGTGTTTTGTGCTTAAGGTTGATACCTGCGCAAACAAAGGAATTAGATGACCTGCTGCGATCCTTGACAATGATATGTGATAACACCTTCATTTTTGGATCACACTAATGAAGCACATCCCCTAGGACAAGTAAGTATCATAAAGGCTTTTCTTCAATCCCATGTTAAACTACTAAATGATCCATCATCTGTTAAAGTATTACAAAATATGTTAGAAATATGTAACACAGACATAGAGGGAAAGCTAGAGCAGAAAATAGTTAATCACTTACATACAAGGAGGAGGAAAAGTAGAGAGTTTAGATTGAATGGAAACATTGGATATTTCAACATGGGGGATATTATACTGGATTTAGGCTCCGAAGTAAATCCGTTACCCAAAAGGACATGGAAATGTATGGGAGATACCACATTAGGATATTCACTTGTTCAACTAAAACTCACAAATCAACACATGGTTCTGCCAATTGGAAGGCTAGAGGGTGTGACAGTAGATTTGGATGGAGTGTGCATTAAATTCGATTTTGAAGTGATATAAATAATGGATGGCACAAAACCTTATCCATCATTTCTTGTCTTGGATTGGGCATTTGAAAACTAGGCCATAATCAATTTGAAGACAAGGAGGATGACATTTGAGTCAGGAGAATACAGAGTCGTTGTGCCTCTAGACCCATCAGAAGGAGAAAGTCTTGTAGAACCCACTTTTTTATTCCTTGAGGAAATCATCCAGTTATACCTAACCATCACGTGATAAGAAGATTATGTAAATCCAACTGTAGATGGAGTACTCAGCTGGAGAAGTATCACATCATGTGCTTCAGACTCAGATACAGGGTTGGAGAATTGGAAGCAGAGATTACATGAAGTATCCACAAGAAGGTGCACAAGAATAGACTGTGCAGTAAGATGGGTAGGTACAGAGATAAGAGAACCTCCTAGCTTTCATGGGGTGAATAACTTAGAAGAATTCCTAACAAGATACGAAGATGAAGTGTTAGAAAATTAGAGCTCTTATCTCTCGACATAACACTCAAGGAAACACCTGCAAGATGGTGGGGTGCACAGAAAGAGACAATCAAGGAATGATACCATTGTAAGCAATTAATGTGCATTAGATTCGGTGCAGAACATGGAAGCAATGAATTGCAGAGATATAATGGACAGGGGACACCAACAGAACACTTGGAGAAGTGCATAACACTATGGAAAATGACACCACCAGAAGAATGGCCTCATCACTTCATTCACACATTGGAAGGAATTCCAATAAACTAGTATGTAGACCAAGAACTGCACAGAGCCACTGCAGAATGGACAACATTACAACAAAATTTTATAGTCACTTTCTCATATGAACATGAGAACCCCAACATTGATTCAACACACAAAAAAATAAGAGGGGTGATATTTATTAAGGAACCATAGGTTGAACTTATAACATAGTATCAACAAAACAATAGAAATACAATGAAAGAACTAATGTCATGTTATCATGTGCAGGAAGAAGCACCAGATGAAGATGACCCACACAAAATTCAAATTACAAAAATTGAAGGAGAAAGAGAGGTGGAAGGTCCATATCTGGTATCATAAGTATTTGTTGTACCAATCAAGGTGAAGAAAGTAAATATTGGGACAGATGATAATCCCAAAATGGCCAGTATTGGAGATTACTGGGATGAACAAACAATAGAAAGAATAATAAAGTTGTTACGCGAGTACAGTGACATGTTCCCAACAACCTTTACAGAGATGAAAGTCATAGCAGGAGATATAGGATAGATGAAGATACCTCTCAAACCTGAGGCTAGACCAGTTAGATATCGACCGTATAGAATAAATCCAATATATAAGTAGAAAGTAAAAGCAGAAATTGACAGTATGTTGGAAGATGGAATCATAGAACCAATAGAAGAATCAGAATGGATAAGCCCTATGGTAGTCCAGGAGAAGAAGAAAGGAGGCATAAGGATATGTGTTGATCTGAGAAAGATTAATAATGATGCTTTCCTACATGACCATTTTCCCACCCCTTTCACAGATGAGGTATTAGAGAATGTGGGAGGCCAGTAAGCATACTCATTCACATATGGATTCTCAGGCTACCATTAGATCAAGACAGCTCCAGAAGACAGGTACAAGAACACTTTTTCCATAGAATGGGGATCCTACCAGTACACAGTCGTTCCTTTTGGGCTAAAGGACGCACCAACAATATTCTCAAGAGTAGTCATAGTTGCGTTCAAAGAATTTATCCATCAATTTTTAGAAGTGTATCTGGATGATTGGACTGTATATAGTCTATTGAAAGATCATGTATAAGTGTTAAGGTTGATGTTGGAAAGATGCATACAATGTCATATATCATTAAATATCAAGAAGTGAATCTTTGGGATACCTTTTGGAATATTATTGGGATATATAGTCTATAAACAAGGGCTATTGGTGGATCTTGCAAAGGTTGCAGTCATTGTTAACTTACCACCACCCAAATCAGTATGTCAGTTGAGAGAAACACTGGGACACACAAACTACTATAGGAAATTCATAAAAGGGTATGCACAAATCACTGTGCCAATGGAGAAATTGTTGAAGAAGGATAGTAAATTCCATTGGAATGAGGATTGTCAGCGAGGTTTGGATACTCTAAAATAAAAATGGTCACAACACCTATACTAGTATTCCCAGATTGGGAAAATACATTTCATGTGCATGTAGATGCATTAGCCATGACACTTAGAGTTATTCTGGCACAGCCAAGAGCGGGAGAGTTATACCATCCTATAGCATTTGCAAGAAGAAAACTATCGGATTCAGAGCATAACTAAAATACTACAGAGAGAGAAGGCCTAAAAATGGTATATGCACTACAAATATTCAGACACTACCTACTTAGGAAACACTTAAAATGTTTAGAGATCATTCTACCCTCAAGTACCTAGTCAATAAGCCAATGTTGGAGGGGAGAATCTATAGATGGTTACTGTTGTTTCAGGAATTTGACTTTGAAGTGATAGTCAAACCAGGGGAGTTAAATGTAAGACCCGATCACCTATCAAGGATCACTAATGGAGAGGAACCTACAAATTTAGAGGACAACTTCCTTGATGCACAATTATTTTCAGTCCAAGTATCTCATGAATATTTTATTGACATCATTGAATATTTGAGTACAAGGATTGGGCCACAAGAATTCAACACTGCACAGAAGAAAAGTATGGTAGTCAGCGTTGCACACTATCAATTGATTGCAGTACACTTATACAATATGGTCACAAACAACATCTTGACAAGATGTGTACTAGAACATGAAAGGCCTAGTATTTTAGCAGAGGCTCACGAGGGAATATCTGGAGGACATTATGAAGGAAAATATACAACGTAGAAGGTATTTCACGTAGGACTATGGTGGTTGACCATGCATAGAGATGCAAAGGACTACTGCTAGAGATGTGATGTATGTTAGAGGGTTGGAAAACCTATTAGACGGGATGAGATGCCCCTAATACCACAAGTAACCTTGCAAGTATTCGACAAATGGGCAATAGACTTTGTGGGACCAATTAACCCACCAACAAAGAGGTTGGGAGCAAAGGATATCATCACTGCGACATATTACTTAATGACATGGGAAGAAGCAACACTAGTAAAAGATTGTAGCGCAAAGAAAACAACACACTTCCTGTTTGAGCAAGTGATCACTAGATTTGGATGCCCAAGGATTCTAATGAGTGACTAAGGAACTCACTTCATCAATAGTACTATCAAGGCTATGAATGAGGAGTTTGAATTCTATCATTAAAAGAGTACACCTTATCACCCTCAAGCAAATGGGACAATGGAAGCCTTTAATAAGATCCTAGAGAATTCATTGACAAAATTATGCAATGTCAACAGGGATGATTTCGATTAGAAGATACCAGTAGTATTATGGGCATACAAGACTACATGCAAAAAGTTGACAGGACATACACCATTCAGGTTGGTGTATGGAAAATAAATTGTGGTGCCATTAGAATTTTTGGTACCTAGTCTGTGCATAGCAGGAATCACCAACATGACAGAACGAGGTGCAGTACAAGAAAGGATAAGTCAGTTGATGGAGATGGAAGAAGATATGATTCTAGCAGGATTTCAACAAGAAGTACAGAAAGCAAGGGACAAATCTTAGCATAATAGACATATTAAAAGGAAGAGCTTCAAGGAGGGAGACCTAGTCTTGGTGTATGACAATAAATTTCTTCAACATCAAGGAAAATTCATAATGCATTGGTTGGGACCATATGAAGTGAAGACTGTCATAGAGGGGGGAATTGTACAATTGAAATATTTAGGAGGTACAAAACTCAGAGGAATGATCAATGGGAGTCAACTAAAACTGTATAGGGACAGTCGGCCTCTTATCACTTAAAAAGTTACCACGCAGTAAGAAGATATATATGTAGTGTATTATAGTAGAAGTAAGGGAGAGAAAATGAGAAAAACAAATAAAAAGAAGGAAATCCATAAAAAGTAAAAAGGGGGATACAAATAAAAATAGATCGGCACACATGGAGGGTCTTGATAGAATAGAACTGATAGAACATAACCGTTCTCTGCAAGAAAACTAGGGTTTGAAAACACTGCGCACAAAAGAGCAGTTAACGGGTAGAAAGGTACAACACGTAGGAAACACAACAAAAAGTGAAGAAGTGACAATTGTTAGTGCGACACGACTGTCACTTCCCTGTCCCGCTATAAAGTCAAAAAAAAGGGGGAAGCGACCCATTGTGTTATTTGCTAAGGAGAATAACGCAGAGCCGAGTGAAAGAGTGATAGAGTGCGAATTTGCACTGCCATCTGTCGATTTGGAATCATGTAGTTCAGATTTCCTCTCCATGTCACCACCGAGGGTTGGAGCGCCAATCAAAACTAAACAAAACACATGAAGTAGCACTCGGGTGCCACAAACCGGAACAAAGGAGATGCCCACAGTGGTGGATGTGGAAAAAATCCACACATCAGAGTATGAGCATACCACATTGCATGTGGAAGAGGAGAAGGAACCCGCACAGGAGCCTGAGCAGTAGGAAGAGGAAGTCGAATGGACGGAATCCGACACGTCTAGGGGAAAAGGGCCGCAGTAAGAAGAATCAGCCACGGGTTTCACACAGTATGGCCTAGAGCTGGAACCAGAGCATGAAATAGATCAAGAGGTTGTACCAGAGGGTGGGGTATCGTCCCCACAAGGGAAGAAGAAGGTGAAAGAAAAGAGTAGTGTGCAAGGCGTACAATGTGTATAAGTGAAATTGGCTATAGTGATGCCAAAAATTCCCAAGGGAGTGAAGATTGAAGATAATATGGTAGGAGGATTCGATAGCCGTAAATACTTTGACCATGATGTCTCTCACACCATAAAGTTCCTAGATTTGGCACCACAGAGCTACCTAGAGAGCATAGGAGAAGGCCCATTAGGCACGCCACTGTTGGAACCTGCGCAGTGGATCTTGGGACTGTACACCACTGGCATCATGAACTTATTATACATACTGCACTTCGGGCACGGGAAACACATAAACAGATGCATCAAACAACTGTTAGTGAGGGTGCATGGAGGAATCTTGTGGATGGATAGGCTAGTGCCTATCAATGTTGAACTCATCGCAACGATTATAGGGATACCCACAGATGGGAGAAGCTGGAACAAGACCTAGAAAAAAAAACTAAAGTGAAATCCATCTCAGATGAGATCAAAGAAAAGTATGGTGCATAAAGGGGTAACATAGGTATCAGGATCAATGACATTAATGATCCTTTGACACGATTTTCAACAAGATTTCTCGGTTGAAAATTAATGCACAAATGCCGAAAAGAATAAGTTTCCGAAAGAGTAGTAGCAGCTGTGGCATAGTGCTCAAAGGGGAGCTCGATGAGTTGGGCCCCTTATCTATTGAACTCGTTCCTTGAAGAATGCAAGGATGTGCAAGATTGGGGCTCTGAGTTCCACTACTCGTGGTTACTCATCCTCATTGCACTTATGGGGTGGTAGGAACCTACATACACTATGTTCCTGCTAAGAACATGCAAATATGGCGCAATGAACTACATGTCGTTGCAAAGCACAACAGATCCCAAGGCAAAGAAATTCAACAACAACATGTTCGATTTGTACTTAACAGAGATCCAGAAAAACTTGGAGGATACATGGAGGATCTCCCCAGAAATTGTCTAGGAGTTTGGACAGATAATGAATTTCCAGGCATCACGCCACAACATGTGGCGATCCATCCAAGGAGTGGTTGCAACTGAAGTACTGCGTGATGACGTAGGATATCCACATGGAGGTCAAAGAGTGGCATGAGGAGTGGAAATTGCTAGAAGTTCCAAGAGCAATGTCAACAGTACAAATCTAGATGCAGGGTAGCACAGTCCCCGTGCAACAGATAGGCGGAATGGTGTTAGCCAGAAAAAGAAGAAAAAATAGGTATAGTGGGGGAAATCATCCCAATTCAAAATAAAATCAGAACACAAAAGAAGTCAGAATGTGGTCCTACACAGGGTTCACCAAGCAAAGAGCAGACACCAAGAGGACCGACAGGACAGGTGAGAAAAAAAGAAGTGCAGTTGGAGGCACAAGAAGTAACCATGGAAGACGAAGTTGGGAAGGATACAAGCATGGATACACAAATGCCAGAGGTATTTGAGCCATCATATGCCCAAAAAAAAAATCCAGGGGAGAAAGAAAGTGGTGCTAGGAAGAAGGCAAAGGCCCATAGAAAACCAATGGAAACATAATTGACAACAGATGATGTGGAATTGATAGAAATGACAGTGGAAGATAGACTGTTGAAGGTATGGGAAAACATGAAGAATCAACAAGCTTCAATTATGGAGTAAGTACAAGAGGTAAAAAATATGTTGGAGTAGTTGAGGATCAGGACAAAGAAAAAACATAAGGAGAAACCAACGCCTACTAGAGAAGAAGTACCTGTTGGAGAGACAGTGCACATCACGATGCATGGGAGTGTTAATTCCATCATAAAACCAGAGATTTTGTTCATTGATGAGGAGACAACATAGAGGCCCCTGGATGACATTGAGAGGTTGGACTTGGTGCTGCCCAAGATTCTGACTAAAGCATTGTATAAATTACAAGTGAGCGTCGCGTAGGAGATTCAGTCCAGAGCAAGGTCAGATGTGATGAACTTACAATTCATTCAGGAAGACAACACCTCAATGAAGGAGGCACTTATCCAGGAAGGGAAGGAGAGAAATATAACACAACAAAAAATGGAGGAGATGGAGAAACAAATAAGTGGATTATTTTAGTCCATCCCCGACAACGCATAATCAAAAGAAGCATCTTCTGAAGAGAAGATGAGGAAAATAGCACAGACCCTGATGCAATATAAAGAGAAGATCAAGGAACTAGAGGAGCGTGTAGTACCTACTCCTACTCTAGCAGTCCAAGCACAAAGAGAGCAAGACGCAAAAGCAGCTGCAGAAAACAATGCACAAAACATACATAGAGTGGCATAACTGTTGGAAAAAAGAGACCATCTATGGACAAAACTATTAGAGGATAGGAGCCTATAAGAGCTGCAAGGAAAGGAAGATAAACTAAATGCAACAATGGCAGATGTCAAGCAGAGAAAAAGGACAATGTCACTACCAGAGAAGATCAAGACTGTCACAAAAATGAAGAATCTTTGGGCAGAAGAAAAAGCGGTGCAAGCACAGAATATCACACGACATGATCAGTTGGAGACCCTACAAGAAAAGGTAGAACAGTTGGTCATGGAAATCGATGCATAGAAAGTGCACCTCGAACAGATAGGCTTGGAGGGGGGCGATATCTTACAACCACCAATCACCGCTGTAGTGTCACCTTTTTGCTTACCCAGAGCTTGTAACGCACTACGTAACAAGTTGTACACACTTTTTAATAATGAACACAGTCCAGTATATAATCCACATGCATCTAACAATTAAACCCATTTAAGTACCATAGTAAAACATGTTATTTACTATTATAACTAAACAATCCATAACATTCCATATTAATTCGTATACACAGCGGAAATCATGATAACATATATAAAAGAGACATGATAAAATGTGATAAAACATAGTTAGATACTTATCTTCTGACAGTGGTGAATTCCACCAACCAAATGCAGGCCTTCCATGAACCTCCCATCCTTAGACCACATTGCTCATCAGCTCAACAGTGGGTCACCCCCGAGTTGGGACTAAGCTCCACCCCAAGGCAAGAAATCTAGGCTCCGGCTGAGGTTACAGGGAAAACAGTCACACAAAACCACAAGGACGGAATGCTCTCCCAGGAATCTCCCATGCTCACTGCC
>SNQJ01S0222889.1:0-14911 GCA_010110895.2 Picea sitchensis
TAAGCTCATCGTCGAAGGGGACTCTCAGGTCATCATTGGCCTGCTGCGAAGAATCCTACACGGAGTCAACCCGGACAACATCTCGCCAAGTTGGAGACTCACTTATGGTTTGCAGATCATTGTAGGACTGTTGCACTCTCAACTGGTGATTATTCCCACTCATATCCGAAGGAAGGCGAATCAGATCGCGGACGAATTGGCTAATGTGGGCATTGAATGGAGAGGACCAGACCTCCGCTGCTATTCATCCCAGAACCCTGATCATCCTATCCTCCAGCAGTGTATTCGAAAAGCTGGTTCTGTTGATGTCTCCCCGGATGGGGTGTTATTGGAGTCCCCGTGGCGATGGGAGGGACCGGACACGGTGCAATGCAACACGGAGCCACGTGATTGGCCAGTGCAGCAGGACAGTGTTGTCCTGGGAGATTAATTGCGTTTAAATTTGCAATGATGGTCAAGGTAAGGGGCATTAACGCCACCCTTTTCTCCTCCGCAATTTGTATTATGGCCTGGCTCGTTGTATTTGGCATTGCACCATGTTTGCGGACTGAAGGGCTCCTCCCTTCACGGTGCAAACATAACCAGGCTCGTCCTGAGACTTTCTCCATTGTCTATCTGCAATTCTGGTTCATCCCTATCCAGACCTGCTCACCTGCATCCATGAAAGAAAGAATTAGAGGAAAGACGAAGCGGGGTTCACCTTGGAAGCCCCGTAGACCTCCTGTCTCGCTTTCAGCCTCCCCGATGACCGGCTCCTCCTCTCACCCCCAAACTATGTCCCCTGCTGCCACCCCACCACNGGCTCCTCCTCTCACCCCCCAAACTATGTCCCCTGCTGCCACCCCACCACCTGCGCAGTCTGTACATCTTCGCTCCACGGCCACCCAGCCACCTTCGCCGTCTTTGCTCCTACACTCCATGGCCACTATCCCGCGAGGGTCGCCTCCGACTCAACGCTGTCCTCAGGACCCCCGGATGCAATTCGTTGCGACCATGTCCTTCCCTGGTTCCTCGAGTACCTGGGGAAGTGCACCACTGGCTTTTGGAGAGTCCAAACGACTGCATCTCCACCCTGCGGCCCAACTCGACAGCGAGCACTTCAGAGAACGTTTGGGCATCCTGTATGATTTAGTTTTCGAGCTCCGGAGGGAGGTGGCGGACCTCAAGTTTCGTTTGCAGGCCACAGAAGACAACGTCGCCACCTTTCTACATATCCTCTCAGCCATGCATTCAGAGCTCTCCTCGGGCCCCTTTGGCACTACTCCGGGGGAGGCACTTGACACTGAGATGGATAGCATGCTGCGACAGGCAGCAGTGAGGCAGAAGGAAGTGACCCAGTGGAGAACAAGGAGCGTGAGGAGTGCAAGGAGAAATGTGGGGACGACCAGCCGATCAACACCGAGGCAGAACCGTGGGCAGAAGACCTCCGAGCCACGTAGTTAGGATTTTCACCAGGTGTTTAGTTCTCTTTTGCTGTGCATCCAGTTTCTTAGGCTCCTAGACTAGATGGCTTATAGGATGAACTCTGTTTGTTTTCTGAATCAGCAACTGTCTAAGACTGTTGAATTGGGGGCTGGCTTGACTGATTTCCCCTCTGTTGGGGCAATCCAGTAATTACAGCCAGTTTCATTTTGTATTTTGAAAACTTTTTCTGCTCTAGCAGGCACTAAATATAATATATACTTCTTACTTAAAAAAAAAAAGCACAAGTAAAAATAATCAAGTACCCATTGGTAAGTACTATATAAACATGACACTAATTGACATTTATGATTGAAGTTATTTAATACATTAACTTGTTTACGAGCTTCATCATAATAGCAAGATTACATTGTCTTGACTATTTTTTATAAAATTTATGTACGGAAAGAAATTGGATAGGCTTTCTATTGTCTATACTTGTAATCACGTTACTTTTAATTGTTTCAATTTTCTATTATGTATGTTCATAATCAACTTGTTTTTATAATACACCTTATGTAATTTATTTTTAACCATCTTTACATTTAAAAAAATTGAAACAATATATCTATTTTCTATATATGAAATATAAAATTTTATATGTAACATGTATCAAATTCTTTCATTACATATATTTTCCTTGCCAAGTTATATTCAAATTCAAAAACTTATAATATTTTCTATATATAAAATATATAATTTTATATGTAAGTTGTATCATATTCTTTCATTACATATATTTTCCTGGCCGAATTATATTCAAATTAAAAAATGTATAATGTTGTTGGTCAGATTTTAATCGCGATAGTTTGAATGATATAATTTTATATGTAAGTTGTATCATATTCTTTCATTACATATATTTTCCTGGCCGAATTATATTCAAATTAAAAAATGTATAATGTTGTTGGTTAGATTTTAATCGCGATAGTTTGAATGTTTTGAATGATTTATATACTAAAAATAGCTTCAACAAAGAAATGTCTTGTAGACTACTCATCCTAAGAGAGATGCTCTTATCGTTAAGAGAAAAAAAATATGTGAGATGTTTTACATCTTATGTGAAAACATGATTAAAGAGGATGAACCTTATTTTTTTACCAGCACTTTCTATTAATTTCCTTATCAAAAAAGTTTAGAGACTTTTGAGCTCATATAATTCCTCTATAGCTCATATAATTCCTCAAAAGTTTAGAGACTTTTGAGCTCATATAATGTTGTTGGTCAGATTTTAATCGCGATAGTTTGAATGTTTTGAATGATTTATATACTAAAAATAGCTTCAACAAAGAAATGTCTTGTAGACTACTCATCCTAAGAGAGATGCTCTTATCGTTAAGAGAAAAAAAATATGTGAGATGTTTTACATCTTATGTGAAAACATGATTAAAGAGGATGAACCGTATTTTTTTTACCAGCACTTTCTATTAATTTTCTTATCAAAAAAGTTTAGAGACTTTTGAGCTCATATAATTCCTCTATTCAAAATATCTTTGAATTGATAAGATATTTTTGGTGAAGGCTCCAACATAAAGAAAATATTTGTTGCAGGCATTCTCACTTAGACATTGAAAACCCTATTTTGCTTTGCAATGGTAAAAAGATTTATTATTTACTTACTTGCATTATGGTTTGTATAATATATGCTATTTATTTGATCTTATTATAAATTTTTCTATATATAGAAATAATTATGTACCCATTCCTCTGCATCTCATGAGCCCTTGAGTATGCCCAATTATGTTTGGTGAGCTCTTAGTTAGTCAATAGAGACTCTATCTATTTCTAACAAATTTTTGTTTCTTTGGTTTGGGACAAGATGGTAGCGTTATTATTCTCATAGGACAATATGATTATTCCAATTGCAGGTGGTCGATTCATGCAACATATTTTATATCACTGCCAGTGCATATTACACCTAGAAATACCATCTATACACTTATATCAATGTGCCAGGTAGCTCCTGTAAATGTATTGATGGAAAAATCTTTTAGTTATCAACACTTTGCAGTGACCGTTGGGCACTTAAATGATGAACAAGTAGGGTCGTCGAGCTAGTTTTGAGAGATGATTTGGAAACAATATTTATCATATGTTCCCCTGTTTCTTAAATGTACAAAATCAACAATTGCAACGTCTCTAATGAATCCACATGTTTTTCATATTCCAATGTCTTCCCCATTTTAAAACTGGCTCGACAGGGACTACGCTGCCATGCAACACTTGTTATGAATAAGAAAATCATCACTAGTGATAATTATTCATTTTGAATAGTCGACTATCCTCTCTTGGAACAGAAAAGGGGCGCTTCACGACATGTTCAAGCGGTAGAGTCCAATGAACCTAGACATATCACCCCAACATAGAGGGACGATGCATCTAGAAGCGAGGGAGGATAATTAATTATAATTGTAAAGTGTTTTTACTTTGAATATGTTTTGTTTTGTAAAATTATATAAAATAAGTGAAATTAACAGCAAATTACTTATATATGTTTCTTAATAATTTGATGTAGTAATTGTATGTAGTTTAAAGTAGAATTTTTTTAGCTTTTATTAATGCTCCATGCTCACAAACATCAATCATTTCGAAGAACCCAATCATGAGGAAAAACAAGAGGAATAAGGTGATGCCATTTTTATCACTTCCATTTTGATGGAAAAATCATTCGAAGAACCCAATGATGAGGACAAACAATAGGAATAAGGTGATGTTGTCATTTTTCTCACTTCCATTTTTTATGGAAAAATCATTTGAAGATCCTTGGGAAGACTCAGGTTTGATTGACACCTAAAAGTATTTAAAATTGCAAGAGGATTTTAAGTTATTAGTCGCTTCACGTTTGTTAATGATATGTTAAAATGAAGAAAATAGAAATAACTAACATACCCCTAAAATAGAGGAAGGCGAAGCCTCAATAGATGCAATGTGTATATGTTGCAAAAGTAATTTATTTTTATTTTTAGTTATAATAAACTTCATTACTATTTCTCAACTTCTTTCTCTACCAAATGTAGGGATTTTATCTTCATTATTAGCATCATCTTGTGGGTTTCTAGTTCCACCTTTATTTTACACAAATTTTGTTATTTTTAGTTTCATTCTTTCTACAATAATTATCTCTCTCATACACTTACATCCTAGCATTGCAAATGTAAATATAGGGCATAAATTGATGTGCACTGCATTCTTGGTGAGTTGGTTTTGTTGATAATGAGAGGGGGGTGAATCACTATCAGGTACAATTTCAAAACTTTTTCAACTTATACTTCAACCAGATTATATATTCAATTATATCCAATGAGCAATGAACAATAGTAGAAGAGTTACACCAATACAACACAATACACCATGCAAAATATACAAGAAATAATCAATAGTTATTGTTCAAGGAAAGCTACAACTTCCAAATATAAAGGGAGGGATAAACCTCCAAAAGGAAGATGAAATCCTCCAATATCAAGAGAGGTTTGACCTCTCCATCCTTGCCCCTTCCTTCCACCCAAGAATATATGAGAGATAATAAAAATTTACATTAAATTATCACCATCAACCAACCATCACATAGAACCTGATAATGCTTCCTAAGACTTCTTCAACTTCTGCAATTCTTCACTTCTTGGAATACTCTGATCCCATAGATAATATTACTCAATGTATTCTCTAAAACTCCTCCAAGTTTCACTCCTTGAATCCTACCAAACAAGAGTTATAGAGAAAATGGTAGACCTTATTCAATTCTGGTTTATTCAGGAGAGTGAACTTGTATAGAATGCCCCGCACTCAATATTTAACATCAGATTCAGATATTCATACATAGGAAACTAGATCCCGTACTATTTCCAATGCAATTTGTCTCACTTCATTTTGATTCTCTATGAAGAAGTTATAACTATTTTACCCAGAACACCTGTTTATGACTAGCTTAAGGACTAGTCAAAAACCCTATCTTCCACAGAGTGTATCTCCAAAATTATAGCAAATAAAGAGCTGAAATTTTTACCACATGTACCTAGATATTTATTCTCAATAGGCTCTGAATTTAACCATATGAATCATTCTAGAAAAAATGTTATAGCGAAAATGGTAAGATTTCCTGTAAATAACATACCTTAGAACACATCACCAAGAGACTTCATCCTCCCTTGAAATTCATCCTTATTTACTTCAGATTTCCTTTGAAATTTGACTTATATCGCCTTTCTCACTAACAAACTTGTGTGTGTAAAATGAATGTATGATGATATGTATTTATACTCTTTATGTCACTTCCTTTTAACATTAGGGCCGACATGTAGTTCTACTTCAATTTACATTGTCATCTTCAAAAAATCATTTCTCCTCAATCGTGAGGATCCACGTGACATGCCACATACCACTAGAGGCGGCATGAATTATATTATCCATCCATGGGTGTTGTATCTGCATGTGTAATTTCCTTCATGTCTATCTACTTAGATCAACTGTGGGGTCCAAAAGCCAATGGCTAGGGTTGACATCAATGACTACAACCAATGACTAGGGTTGACATCAATTACAACAATCTCCCCATTTTTCATTGATGGAAACACTCATGCTCCCCCTATCCTCATGCTCCTAGTTTCTCTCCCTCTTTGACATCAATGGAAAAGGGTGGGGCTTCTCCCCCTGAGTTTAATGGAAACATGCAACTCTCTTCTTTGGGGCTACTCCTCCTGAACATATAACACTTAATAACACTTCATTTTTATGGTCTCTTTCTTCCTTGGATCATTTTCATGGATGTAGGACGTATATGTTACTTGGTATTCTTGTTGCAGTTGCAACCAATCTTCCTGAACCTTATTCTTTGATTTTTCATCTTTGTGAGTCAAACGTGAGAGTATATCCTTGATCACACATTTTACTAACAATGAGCAGATTATGTTTCAAGTATTCAATCAATAGGACATTATTTGCTTTTACATTTTTTCTTCCAAGATCTACTACACATTTTCCAAGTATTTTGGCAGATGAGTCATCTCCAAATGCAACATTTCCACCCTTTATCTTCAAGCTGATGAATTTGTCTTGATCCCCGGTCATGTGTGAAGAACATCCACTGTCTATGTACCATTCATCTTCTTCTTTACATTCTTCAACGATCAATTATATTCCACAATTTTCATTGTTTGGAATCTCTTTCATTCTCCATACTATGGTTGGCATAGGTACATTTGGCATAGGAGCATATTCATTCATATATCTACAATCTCATGCTTTGTGGCGAAGATAATTACATTTGTAGAATAAAATATTTTTGTTCATCAATGGGGAAAATGAATTATAAATTATGTTGACAAATCCACGATTGTTTCCATATCTTCTATTTACACCATTCATGTTTCTTGCATAGTTGTTCCTTTCATTGATTCTGCAATTAATTTCCTTATGTCTAAAATTTTGCAAGAATAACAATGACCAAGAAAAAAAAATGTATACCTGGGAGTAAGTGACCTTCTTTGTGATGTAGTCCATCTGGGTTCATGATCTAATATTTTGTAGTTTGCTTCATACTGATTGAAGCTTCTTTGATTCCTGAAAGTAGGAGGTCTTCTTGGATATTCATCTCTTTTCTAATCATTCCTTCTTTCTGGTATCCTGGTCCACTTGTCATCAACTGTCTTTGTAGAGATTTCTTCAACCTTCTTTTTGGTATTTGCATCTTCTTTGTATGAATTTTCACCAATGCATCCAAGATGTGTTAAGTCTTTTGGAACTTGAGAGTTTCTTAAGCTCTTCCTCAATGAGACAACTTCTTGTTCAAGTTTCTCACAATCTTATTATTTCTTCATCATTTGGAAATTCCTTACTTCTCCTATTCTTCTTTCTTCTTCGAGTAGATTTTTCAAGGAAATGGTTTCTTCTCTTAGTTTCTCAAAGTCTTCTAATTTTTTCTTCAAGCTTTCAATTGTCTTTTCAAAACTAGCCAATTCACTTAGTTTTCTATGCGTTTTTTTGAGCTTGCTATTTTCAATCTCAACATGCTTCAATTTTTTAAGATTCTCATCTTCTTGTTGAATCATTTCTTTTTCATGATTTTATTCTTCTTCATTGGAATTTTATTCTTTAGTATCATCTCTTTCAATCCCTGGATAAGGTCATTCAAATTCAACATGTCCTACTCCTTCATAATTAAATGAAAAGAACTCACCTCTATTTGCTTCTTTCAAATCTAAGATGTTGTAATTTGCTTCAAATTCTTCTTCTTCTTCTTCTTCTTTCCTTGCTTAAAGGTCTTGTAGCTTGTCCCAAAGATATTTTTCTGATGCACATGATCCCACCTTGTATTTCACTGAATTTGTCAATCCATCCAGGATGGTATATATTGCCAATTTCTTGTTCCTTCTTGCTTCCTTCTGAGCTGCAATGTTTGGTTTCTTCAAAGCATTGTATCCTGAAGCAACTGAGAACCAAACATATACCCCAAGAGATTTCAAGTAAGTTTCCATTCTATTAATCCAGTATTCAAAATTGCTTCCATCAAATGGTGGAATCCCATTTGGAATGTTTTCTTTCATTTATGCTTATGATCTTCCTTCCAGTGGTTAAACTGTACTGAAGGTAACCTCGCTCTGAAACCAATTGTTGATACTGAGAGGGGATTGAATCAGTATCAAGTACAATTTCAAAAAAAAAATCAACTTATATTTCAATCAAATTATATATTTAATTATATCCAATGAGCAATGAACAATAGTAGAAGAGTTACACCAATACACCATGCACAATATATGATAAATGATCAATAGTTATTGTTTAAGGGAAGTAATGACTTCCAAGTCAAGCTACATCTTCCAAATATAAAGGGAGGGATAAACCTCCAAAAGGAAGATACAATCCTCCAATATCAAGAGAGGGTTGACCTCTACATCATTTCCCCTTCCTTCCACCCAAGAATATATGAGAGATAATAAAACTTTAAATTAAATTATCACCATCAACCAACCATCACATAGAACCTGATAATGCTTCCTGAGACTTCTTCAAATTCTGCAATTCTTCACTTCTTGGAATACTCTGATCTCGTAGATAATATTACTCAATGTATTCTTTGAAACTCCTCCAATTTTCACTCCTTGAATCCTCCCAAAAAGGAGTTATAGAGAAAATGGTAGACCTTATTCAATTCTGGTTTATTCAAGAGAGTGAACTTGTACAAAATTCCCTGTGCTGAATATTTAACATCAGATTCATAAATTCATACAAAGGAAACTAGAACCCATACTCTATCTAATGCAATTTTTCTCACTTCATTTTGATTCTCTATGAAGAAGATATGATTTTTTTACCCAGAACACATGTTTATGACTAGCTTCAGGACTAGTCAAAAACTCTATCTTCCATTGAGTGTATCTCCAAAATTGTAGCGAATAAAGAGCTGAAATTTTTACCAAAGGTGCCTAGATATGTATTCTCAATAGCCTCTAAATTTCACCATATGAATCGTTCTAGAAAAAACGTTATAGCGAAAATGGTAAGATGGCCTGTAAATAACATACCTTAGAACACATCATCAAGAGACTTCATCCTCCCTTGAAATTCAACTTTTTTACTTCAGAGTTCCTTTGAAATTCGAATTATATATCCTTGTTCATTAACAAACTTGTGTGTGTAAAATGAATGTATAATGATATGTATTTATACCCTTTATGTCACTTCCTTTTAACATTCGGGCCGACATGTAGTTTCTGTTTCAATTTACATTGTCATCTTCAAAAGTTCATTTCTCCTCAATCGTGAGGATCCATGTGATGTGTCACATACCACAAGAAGCGTCATGAATTATACTATCCATCCATGGGTGTTGTATATGCATGTGTAATTTCCTTCATGTATATCTACTTCGATCAAATGTGGGGTCCAAAAGCCAATGGCTAGGGTTGACATTAATGACTACAACCAATGACTAGGGTTGAAATCAATGACAACAACCAATATTCCAACAGGTTGTCAAAATGATAAAACATTAACATGTTGAAATAATTAGTATTGTTGTGTTGAATTTTGATAACATGTATGTTGAGGGAGAAATCTATTCATGTAGCATTCCTATATCATTAAATCCAGAACTCTGATTTATTTTGTGAGCATCTGAGTTGGTTTGAAATTGGTCAAAACCCCCGAGGAACAAGGTTCTAAAATGCATGGAAATATGATCATGCGAAACTCGGGCTACCCCTGGAAATATATTTGGATTCAACTCCATTTTTCACTGAAAAGTGGATCTATTTTCTACAAGTTTAACCTAGTTTGTATGGTGAACAAAGAATTGAATTGTTTTTTTTTATATATATTCTGAACGCAATTGTAGATGACAACCAAAAACATAATGAAGCCGCCTATGGAAAAAATGTGGTTACTTGATATGAAGCTACAATGAAAAAATGTGCTATTAATAAGAGCATAGTTATGTTTAAGCTTTAAACAAATAAAACAATTGGTTGAATGATTTGAAAATATGAAATTAAAATCTAGAGATCAATGCATTTCCATAGATCAATGTGTTGACTAATGAATTTAATGGGAACATCTCGTCTTCCACCAATCTAAATTCACTACAGTCGATTATCTTGAGGGCTATCGATATAAAAAAATGTATGGCAAGTATTATTGCAAAGGGAGTGACATCCAAGTGGAGGAAGCCAAAAAATTTCTTACGATGTCAAAATATTATACCCCTATAGAAATTCAAAGCACTCTTATAGTCAATGTTTCTCCTAGGAAGCCAAATCATATATAGTGTCAATGTCAATGAAGGAACACCATTTACATAGAACAAATGGAAACCGAATGGCGCAGACAAAAACTAATTCTTGTTTCTTGATGCTATACAAGTGGATAACCATTTTGCTAGATGAACTAAATGCGATAAATTGCAACGATTGAACTATTTGAAAAAAATGAAATGTGAAACATGGCAATTTTGTATATGCAATGAAAGGAACAAAGAAAAAAACAAAAATCAAATACATGGCATGTTTGTATAGGAAACAAATAGATTGTGGTGGAATTTTTTCCTTTCTTGAACAAAAACCTTCAAACTCGTATATGAAGATCCTTTTTCATCCATAATGAGCTCCTTATCACTCCTTCCCAAGGTCTTTCCTTATTCCTCATGCAAAACCATGGTGAAAATGCTTCTCATCTCCTCTTCATCGAGAACTCTTCTCACATGCACACACACACACACACACACACACACACACACATATATATCCTTAGGTGTTCCACTAGTTACTTGGTGTCGAAGGGATGTTCTGCAAACATGGGTCATGCCACCACATGCCTTCTTGATCACATGCTAAGTTTCCATGATATCGATTCTAGGAGAACCATAGATGGGACATATTGGAAGAGACAATGACCAAATGTCAACACTAGCCAAATGTCCATATTAGAATCCTCAACCTTAGGCTAGAGACATTTCAAGTTCCTTGTAGTCATTATCTACGAAACTGACAGGATTCGTGCGATACGAAAATCTTGGTTCATTGAATGAATGAAATGATATGGCCTTGTGCCAAGGATGGGACAACAAACTCATGGAACTTATTTCTCCTTTTATCAACCCAAATCAACAAGCTTCAAAAGTGCAATAACACCAATCCACAAAACAGGATTGAAGTTTAAGAAAAATTTAAAACTCGTCGTGAAGCTCATTGATATTTTCAAATCATGTTTTGGTCCTGGTTCTCAAATCATGTGGTATTAATATCATTTTTCTAGAAGTGTCTAGAGTGAACACTATTGACCATAATGGACATGGACATAGAGTTATTCAAATAATTAACATTCTATTTTCCTAGGTCCATCCGCTTCTTCCTACATTCATTAGTGTAATGACCTAGTTTATTGCAATAATAACATATGATCTTAGATATCTATAAGCCTCTGTCATCACTCCTATCTTCCTCATTGTATTCTTTGTCATTTTCTTCTTGCTCATCATTTTTCTGGCCCCTCCCTCTACCTCTGCCTATTGATCTTCCTCTACCTCTGGAAAGAGAAACCTAAGTCTTGATATGTTTCAAGTGAGGAATTGTCATTTCTATTGATTTTGTATTCATGGGAGAGAAGAGACCCCATCGATTCATTTACAAAAAGATGACTCTTATATTTTTATTCTTCGATCACTGCAACTATCGAACCAAAATTTTTAGATAGGGTTATGAGAACCTTCTCAACTACCTTCTGATCCAGAACATCTTCACTGGATGTCTTCAACTAATTTACTGCGGTCATTACTCGAGTCGTGTATTAATCTATAGACTCTGACTTCTTCATTTCTATAGCTTGAAAATATCTTCTCAAAGTTTTTAGTTTCACTGTCTTAACCATCGTGGTGCTTTGATAAGTTCTTTCTAAGATATCCCAGGCGGATTTAGAGAACCTCAGAAGAGAAATCTTGGGGACGATGGTTTCATACAAAGCATTTTGGATAAGATGCAATGCCTAAGTTGCATCCTTCATTTTGTATTCTCTTAACTGATATTTCTGGGCAAGTAACAGTGACAACTTCCTGTATATCCTTTTTATATTGCATATTTAAATTAGATACGCCTAGTTCTTGTGTTACAATGACATTCTCAGGTGTTTCAACAGTTTGTTTTTCTTCTTCCTTAGCCACTGGTTCTTGTGTGGCAGTGTCTTTCTTTCTCTATGCTGCCTCAAACAACTCTTCCTGTCTTCTTATTAGTCCCAAAGTTGAGGGTTCAAGAAGGGTCACCTCATACCCAGCCAATCTATAAATATCCCCACACTCAAGACACAAATATTTCTTAAATGTTTCATGTGTTTTAGCCTTCTCTGATGGCACAATCTGTCCTCCTAAAAGATGGGTTGTTTGCAATAATAAATCCAGATCATGAGGCAGAGGCCTTTGGGCTCCCTTTCTGCTTTTAGCGTTCCAATTCCTCCATAAACCTCTAAAATTATCTTTTCAATTGATCATTCTAAAAAAAAGGGAATGAATACGAGTTTACCTCTTTCAACAACAAGTTCTTGTGTTTCAATAACTCTTTAATTTGGGCTCAGGTTGTCAATTAGTTCTTGTGTTACAATGAAAAATTCCTGTTGTTGTTCATCACCCAGTGGTTCTTGTGTAATGGTGGGTGAAAGAGGATGCAACAAATGAATCTCAATTTCTGACATTTTCAGTTTAGTTGTTTCTGCTGCGACAACAACCCTAGTTCTTCTCCTTATACTTGGGAAAGTTGATGGAAACGCTGGCAATGGCCTCTTCCTCCTTAATAGATTTGGCATTGTTTGAGGAGGTTTCTCTGAGACAATTTCAACTTCATAATCAGGGGAAACATGGGAAGAATCATCATGCAAATAAGATGATTCTTCCTTCAACTCAATTACATTCTTGCTTTGAATCACTGTTTCAACCTCCCGAATATGTTCTGGTGGATTTTCTCCCCTTTCAAGTGATGACGACCTCTCCACAACTAATTCCTTCACTGTATATCCAAAAGGAATCTCTGTATTTGATCCTTCCCTCACTTTTTCCATGGGTTCTTCCACACTTGGTTCTTTTTCTGTTTCCCCTCCTTCGTGTTGTGTTGGTTTATTCTCCTCTATCAAATTCTCATTTTCCTCTGTTATAATGGTAGGTGATTTTTCATGGTTTTGCTGCAGAGATTCCTGCATCTACACTCCAATATCTTCCATATGTACATCTTTTGCAATCACAACTCGAAGGATATCCCTCATTTCTACATCACCACTTCCCTATCCTAGTTCTCCAACTTCATTATCTTGTCCCAACTCTTCATTAATTCCTTCTCTTTCCTCTCTTTCCCTGTTTGAAATACTCCTGACACTACTTCCTACCTCCTCTTCTGATTCATTGCCATCATTTTCATCAACTTCTACTGCTCCCCTAATAATGAATTGATCCAGTGTCTGGTTTTGTAGTTCCAAGGCTCTCAACGCTATTAATTTTATCAGAGAGTGGTGTGTGACAAAACCTTGGGGAAAACAAGATTTTCTTACATAATATGCCATATTATGCAAAGATTCTAACAGATAATAAGGCATATATATCAATGAGCCATGACGAAGGTGTGACAACAGAACAAAATTATATGTGTAAACAATCTTGTACCTGCCTTCACTTGTAATATATTTCTTCACGAAAACAACAACCTGGTCCCTAGGTTGAGGTAAAGACTCCATTTCTATGCCATTCCCTCTAGGTTGCACTTGCTCTCCTTCCTGCAAGAAATTGGTCTTTGCATTAGGAACGATTTTCCTTCATCCAAACCATTTTCTGCCAGTGTTGGGAAGCCTCGTAACAGAGGATATAAACACCTCTGTTACACTAATATCCAAACCTCTAACATGCGAATGGGTTCATGTTAAATTTCAGGTGAATTATAGGGAAATATCACTGTCAAACCCGTCCAACCGCTCGAAATATGCTACCGACCCTGCGTATTCAAATATTTTGTAGACTTATGGGCGCTGATGCAAGGCGTCGAGGGTTATTGGTTCATGATAGACTACAAATCCTCCCATGATGAGCGTTCTTCTGTGTAATTAGCTATTACAATATTGCAAAGGAGTTTCAGGTTCAAAATTCCCAACATAGACCCAAAAGCTTCAACATGCATGAGTGCACAGGAACAATGGAAAGATATTTGTTGATATTTTTGGAAAGGTGGTGATGATTCAAATTTCGTGGGAAAAATCAACCTGAAAACCATGTTGATTGAATGTTTATGGCAGCGGTTAGTTAATTTATTCAGGGATGATGGGATAGCCCCCAAATTGAACTGATGATATTGGCACTCTGTTGGTGATGTGGAAGGGCATGGAACAATCATTATTTCATAGTATCATGTGATGTAAAACACATGTCACAATGACCCACTAACTAGTAATACCCGTAGGCTATAAACCACATACACGTACATGCGGGCACTGAATGACGACCACCAGCAAGAAAAATATGAGGTGGAAATTACGTTCAACTTATCAGTACCTTCCATTAATATATACTTATTACTGACAACCACAGATAAAAATGGTGGACTAACTCTGCCAACTGGATATGATGGAATCGATGGGGTGATCCGGATTATTTTCGGCACGAAATGAGAGCGGAGATATAATCAAGACATGCACAGAGATATTGCAGATATTCAATAATATAACAGAAATGTATCAAATATGCAACCATAAACACAGGTATATAGTAATACATGATTTCTATTAATCAAAGAAATGTACAGAGACTATAAAAATACAAAGTGAAAGACTCGCTAGAATGGTGGCAGCTTATCTCTGAGAAGAGATGTGACGGCTACTCGCATTCGCAAGAAGATCATTACAATGAGGCTTTGAAGGCCTTTTTACAATAAACAGGAATGCCAAAAGTCCTAGACATCCAAAAACCTAACCCTAGGAGATGAAGCGCCAAAAG